>JZKD02S1673958.1:80284-91650 GCA_000966675.3 Picea glauca
ATCATCCCTCAATAAATACTTATATATAGCATCTTAATTTGGTTAAGTTAATCAAACTACTAAACCCCTAATATAATGTCATAATATTGTAAAAATGCTCTTGGTGTTCTTTCCATCGGGACATAACCTCTTAAAGAAGTGTCAAAATATATCATTCATGGTTGATTGAAAAGTTTCCAGAGCATTTGTGAGAATCACCTAAATTTATAGTGACCATAGTATGTTTTGAATATTATCTAATAATATCAAAATTGCAAATCTATGGTTGCAACCCGAGATATTATATTAAATGGTATCATGACTCGTCCACACATAAGTGGATCAAATCCCACCTTAACATGTCCTTCAAAAAAATTTAGTCCCAGGTTCTTTGTGTTGGGTATGTGTTATATTCTTTGCATGGGGGTTTGGGGGTAGTTCCCTCGATAATTTTTTTCCTCGGGAAATGTGTCATTTTTTCCCTCTTTTTTCATGTTGCCTCGATTTTCATGTCCATTTTTGGGTGATTTTTTGGCACATGTTTTTTGCTAATGGTTTTCTATTTTTGGTTAGGGAATTAGGGTTGTTTACTAATCCAGGTCATTGGGTTAGGGTTTTATATGAGGTTGGCTCCTATAAGTATATTGTATTGTAAACATTGTATCACAATGAATGAATATAGAATATGCTGGTTTTCTTGGTTTGGGTTTCCACGGAAAAAATATCTATGTAAGGTGTGTGTTTTCCATTGTATCTTTTTTGTTCTCTTATTGAAAATCCTTTTGCAGTAAAATGTTGTACAAGGTTAAAATCTACATTTGGTATCAAAGCTTTGTTGGCTTCAAGCGGACACCTTTGTGGTCAAGGGTTTGGCTCGTGCTCGTGATAAGGCTTGTTATAGTGGGAGATCTGTGGTATTATCAATATTGTGGTAAGTCAATTATTATATATTGATATTAAAATTTCAAATGAAGATAAGTGTATCATTTTATTGTTCTCTTTACCAGACTCGTGGGATAGTATGGTTGTGGCCATAGGTAGTAATACAACTGCCTTGAATTTTGATGAAATGGTCTCATCCTTGTTGTTGGAGGAGATGAGACAGAATAACATAGAAGAACAGAGCACATATGCATTATTTTCAAGAGGATCTAAGTCCTCAAGTGGGAGATATAAGTCTAAGGGAAGATATAAGTCTCCCAGAAAGTTTGTAAACGTATGTTGGAGATGTGGAAAAGATGGGCACTACAAGAAGAAGTGTAGATTCAAAGTTGAGAAAAAGAAGTGATATGAAGAATATCATTCTACATAAGAAAATACCTCCAAGGAAGAAGGAGGGGATGTGTACTTGGCTTCTTCAAGAACACATGCATATCACAAGGCAAGGTTGGTTGACTCAGGTGCATCCTTTTATATGACTCCCCACAAGGAATGGTTCTGTGAATATGAAAGGTATGATGGAGGTAATGTTTTCCTAGGTGATGAATCGACAACCAAAATCATAGGTAGAGGAAAAGTAAAGTTTATGGTCATATATGGAAGGATTAGAACACTACCTGGTGTTCTACACATCCAAGGATTGGCCAGAAATTTGTTTTCTGTAAGAAAAATGGACGATGCAGGGGTAAAAACAACATTTGAAAAGGGAACTTGCAGGATGAGTCGAAGAAAAATGGTTTTGCTAAAGGGAGTTCGGTTTGGAACTATGTATAAGATGAAAGGAAGCACTAATAGTGATGGGTTTGATATTTCCATTGTTGCTAATATCAGGGTTGAAGAAGAAAGAACTCCTACAGTCTCTAGAGAAAAGGATATGTTGTGGCATCAAAGATTGAGGCATATCAGAGAGAAGGGTCTTTGACTACTACACGGTAATGGTTGAAGGTATGTCTAACTACTCTTTGGATTTTGATTTATGTGAACATTGTGTATATGGGAATCAAAATTGGGTAATATTCCCCTCTAGTGCAACGAGGGCAGAAGAAAATTTATAGCTAGTTCATAGTGATGTGTTTGGACCTGTGACGATTCCATCATTGGGAAAATATGTGTACTATGTCTCATTTATATATGACTTCTCGAGGAATAATTGGATATATTTCCTCGAGAAGAAATCTGAAGTCTTTAATAGGTTTAAAGAGTTTAAGGTTCTTGTTGAGAATCAAACAAAGAAAAGAATTAAGGCGTCGAGGATAGATAATGGCAGAGAGTTTTACGGAAATGAGTTTGAATAATTCTATAAGAAGTGTGTTATAGAAAGGCAGAAAAATACTCCATATACATGTCAAAAGAATGGAGTTGCATAAAGGATGAAAAAGACAATGATGGAAAAAGAGAGGTGCATGCTTAATGGTGCCTGGTTAAGGTAAGAATTCTAGGCAAAGGCAGTGGGTACCACATGTTACCTAGTCAACAAATCACCCTCATCAGCATTGGATGAAAAGAATCCACAAGAGGTATGGAATGGTAAGAAAACTTCTATCACACAACTCAAGGTATTTGGCTGTGAGGCCTACGTTCATGTTCCAAAGGAAAAAATGAGTAAGCTAGATAAGAAGGCTGGAAAGTGTATCTTTATTAGGTATAAATATGGTCTAAAAGGTTATAAGATTTGGAACCCATAAACTAAGAAGGTTGTGTCTAATTGATATGTGATATTTAGAAAAATGAAGGATGTTGTTAAACAAGAAGTACTACCAAGTAAGGAAGAACCAGAGAAAATAGAGTATTATTTAAAGGAAGATGAATCAATCTCTATAGAAGAACATGAATAAGAAGAAGAATATCCTTATACTCCATTATTGAGGAGATTGGTTCGAGAAAGAAGGCTACAGGAAAGGCATGTTTCATCTGATTTATATTCGATTTTTTCTTTGTCTATTGCTAATGATGATCCTAGGACAGTCAGGAAGGCAGTGGATTCAGAGGATGGAAAATTTTGGAAAAAGGCCATGGATGAAGAAATGAAAGGCTTGGGATCTAGTGGATTTTCCGATTGGAATAAATCCCATTGGCAACAAATGGGTATTTAAAAAGAAGTTGAATGCAAAAGGCAAAGTGGAGAAATACAAAGCTCAGTTAGTAGCAAAGGGTTATTCCCAGGTTGAGGGAATTGATTTTGGTGAGATTTTTTCTCCTATTGCCAAGTTAACTTCTATAATATTTATGTTATCTGTTGCTATTGCATTTGATTTTGAAGTAGAATAGATGGATGTCAAGAGAACATTCCTACATGGAGATCTGGAAGAAGAAATCTATATGAAGTAGCCATAAGGATTTGTTGTGAAGGGAAAGAAGGAGCTGGTATGCAAGATGAAAATGTCCTTGTATGGTTTAAAAAAATCACCAAGGATGTGGTATAAAAAATTTGATACTTATATGTTGGGAATTGGATTCAAAAGAAGAGAAGAGGATCATTGCGTGTATTTTAAATTAATTGGTGATCATTTGATTTATTTGGTCTTGTATGTGGATGACATGTTGTTGATAGGAAACAACAAGGATATTATCCAGAATGTGAAAAATCAGTTTTCCTCTAAAATTAACATGAAGGATCTCGGTGCTGCAAATTTCATTTTGGGCATGGAAATTAAAAGAGATAGGAAAAAGAGGAAAATATGGTTAAATCAGAGAAAATATGTCGAGACAATATTGCAGAGGTTTAATATGCAAGAATGTAAACCGATCAAGGTCCCTATTCCTGTTGGTGTAAAGTTATCTGTGGATCAGTGTCCCAAGACACATGAAGAGGAGGAGGACATGTCTCATGTTCCATATGTGATTGCAGTTGGTAGTTTGATGCAAGCAATGGTCTATTCTAGATTGGAGATTACACATGCAGTGGGAGTTTTGAGCATATATATGTCAAAACCAGGGAAGGAGCATTACACAGTAGTAGAAAGGGTTTTGAGGTATTTGTGTGGAACTGCTAGCTATGGATTGTGCTACCAAGGAAGACTAGGATTTGACAAAGTGTTGGACATACATGGCTTTGTGTATGCAGACTGGGTTGGATATCTGGATCGTAGGAGATCTACAAGTGGGTATGTGTTTAACCTGTTTGGAGGAGCAATCAGTTGGATGAGAAAAATACAAGATGTAGTGGCACTTTCAACTATAGAAGCTAAATACATGACAACCACTCATGCAAGTAAGGGAGAATTATAGTTACACATATTGTGTTCAGATATTGGTTTGGTACAACAAGATGTAAGGATAGATTGCGACAATTAGAGTGGATTTTTTCTGGTGAATAAACTAACTTATCATTCAAAGACAAAGCATATTGATATTCAATATCACTTTGTGAGAGACATGGTTGAAGAAAATAAAGTGTTGCTGATGAAGGTGGACACTTTGAAGAATGTTGCAGATTCATTAACAAAATATGTGAGCACTAAGAAGTTCTCTTGGTGTAAAGGATCCATGGGCATTGTTTCCCTGGATTGTTGACTATGTAACCTTGTAACCCTTTGTATGAAAAGAAAACAACAAGTGAGATAATGTTCGGTATGTGTTATATTCTTTGCACGACTAGCACTAGTGTCTGCTACATTGCGCTGGGTGCATGGGGGGGTTTGGGGGCAGTGCTCCAGAGAATTGTTTTCCTTGGGAAATGTGTCAAATTTTTTGCCTCATTTTTCATGTCACCTCGATTTTCGTGTCCATTGTTGGGAATTTCTTTGGCACATGGTTTTTTTCCGATGGTTTTCTATTTTCAGTTAAGGAATTAGGGTTGTTGACTAATCTAGGTCATTGGGTTAGGGATTTGGATGCCATTGGCTCCTATATGTATATTTTATTGTAAAAAATGTATTACAATGAATGAATATGGAATATGATGGTTTTCCCGGTTTGGGTTTCCAAGGGAAACATTTCTGTGTAATGTGTGTATTTTCCATTGTATATTTTCTGTTCTTTTATTGAAAATCGGTTTGCAGTAAAATATTGTACAAGGTTAAAATCTACACTTAGCTCGAGTTGTGGGGTAGAATGTTTGTTATCCTCCCCACCCAGGTTCAAATCCCTCAAAGTGGACATGTTGGCCCATTGTGATAAGGCTAGAAAGCTAGATTGCCCCTGGGATAGAAGTTCCACCTCAAAGTTCACCTTAGGTGTGGTTCGGGTCACCTCGACTCTTGATAAGTCACAAGTGTTTGGTATATTTGGTTTGTGAGTTGTTGGATATACTCTTGGGTTATAGTGGAAGCCAGTAGGATTGATCTTGCGCCTATCCTAGATAAAAGATACCAGTTACCAATTTCCATGGTTTTAAAAACAATTTAGAATCATAAATCTAATTTAGAGAAAATTCTGGAAAGATGTAGTTCATCAAGTATTCCATTCTTGCACAAGATCAAAAATCTATTTTTAATGAAGATTTTCTTTGAATCTTTGTAATTTATATGAATCATGAAGGGTCGATCCTTCTTCACAACTAATATAACATGAATTGAATATGAGATTTTACTTTTGTTTATGATTAGGGAATTTTGAATATGTGTTATATCTCAATTTTATTAGAGTGAGGATACTTGTATGACTTGATGTTGATAAGAGAAAACTCTAGGTTTTAACTTGATTCATTGTTCATTCTTTTTAGATTTGGACAATTTTATAGGTAATTTTTTTTTTTAAGTTTTATTATGACTTCTTTTTAATCATGATTTTGAGAAATATATTTAACAATGAATGTTTCTATTTTATAACAATTTTTTTTTTTTTTTTGTAAGTAAGTGTTTTGTATTATATATAAAAAGCCTTCTAAGAGCCAAGATCAAGAGTACATAATTGAGTCAAGCGGTTGTAATTACTGAATTGCTCCAGAAGGAGAAACCAGTTCAGCCAACCGTATTAAGCTAGTTTCAAAATGTTCTAACATTTCTAGAAAAACCAGACAATTTAACTACCATGAGAGCCACTAGAGCTGAAGTATGGAACAAGCTTTGTATGATCTGGCACATACTCTGGCAAGGGGCCTGGCCAGGGTTCCTCGATGAAAGGTGTCCCGCTGATCGTCCACTGCATGTCCGTGGCATCGTCACCCTTGTCCTCGTGAGCTGCCAACCTGATACTTGCCGTCGAGGTGTGCGTCTGAGGACTGGTGCCTTTCTCTTCCACTGCTGCTACCGGAACTGGACCTTCGTCACCCCGTTCATTGCTAGCCAGGGTCTTCTTCCTCGCGAAGTCGGTCATGGGCTCTGGTTTATCTGCCTTCCCGTCAGACTGCAGGCTCCCCTCTGTATCATCTTGCTGATGGTTGCTCGCGTGGTCGCTGGCAGTGAGAGAAGCGTCACTGGAATCCTCAGGGGAGGCTTCAGGGGGATTGGCTAAAAGTTGAAGAAGGACGGACAACCTCCCCTCCATTTGTTGAACACAGAACTGGAGGTCGTTCACTCCATCTCAGAGCTCAAAGACCAAATCATGTAATATGGCATAGCCTTCATGCGGAAGGTTGGGGAGGGACGTCTTCAGTTTGCTACGGGGTCGACCATGTCCACGCACCGGGGGAGGAGAAGAATGTTGGGTGGAGGGAGGCCACCATGTATCAAAAGCATCAATGATAGCCAGACACTCAAGAGCCTGGGTAGATGAACCAGAGGGCGAGGAGGAAGTGCGGGGGCGCCGAGGGTGTCAGGGAGAGCCCCTGCGCGGACGCATTCGCTGTCGCGGAATGGTGTGGGTTGGCGTCTGCAGAAAGTCTGCAGAGCCAAGGTGAAAGGTGAGGAACAACCAAAAGACCATGAAAACTACAAATCCAGAGTCGAAACCAAACAGTTGAGCGATAACATAAAAGGAATGCTTCATTGCTCTATTCGTAATGGTGGCCGAGGGAGCATGAATTAATGCCCCTCGCATTGACGTTGAATGCATATTAATGCTTGGGGGTGATGGCTGCAGTGGGCACGAGCCGAGCACATGGCTCCGTGCTCCGCTGGCCTCCCCTTGCCGCCTCTATTCGCCAGGTGTTGGGCACTAACACCCCATCTGGGTGGTTTCTATTTTATAACATTGAACTACACAACTTTGTGTATTTTTCTAGATTAACTACATTATTTGATTTGTTGGAATTATTTTTATGAGAGGTGGGTTGATCCATACAACTTATATTTCTTTTGTTGTAACCCTTGAGATGTTTCTATCTAGGAAACTATGGCAATGCATCCATTAGATTAATTAATTTGTTTTTTAGTCGATCTCTCTTAAAACATAGTGTTTTTGTTGCTAAATTTAGACCTATATCTTTAGTCTTTAAATTTTTAAAGATTTAAGATGAGAAGGAAAATCATTCTATGTTTCAGACAATTAAAGCCTTAGAAGATGAAAGGAGAATATAGAGAAAAATATTGAAAATTAGAGCAATGTATCTTCTGATAAATATCACTTTAACTTTCAGAAAGAAGAAGTAATGTTTATTTATGTATCTTAAAACCAAAATGTAGTTTGAAGTTTAAATAATACTTCTTTGGATTCAAAAATGAATAATGAAATATAAGCACATGTCTCCTTTTATACTCACAATATTTTTGAAGAAATATGAAACTTTTAATGATACCTTTGCAACGTTATGATGATAGTTGTTGTACTAAATCATCACATTCATTGAAATAGATACATCTAAGAAGAAATTAAGAACATGGAAGTAACAAAGAAAGAGAAATCACATAATTTGAAACACAACAGTTTGAATCTTCAAAACTTGTAGAGATTTTATTAAGACTTAAGCTCAGGACAAAAATCCCCCTTTACATTGAGTTCTCATGAGTATTTGTACAAGATAGGTTGAAACCAAAAATGGTTATTCGATCCTGTTTTTTAGGAAATTGAGATACAACAAAATCCTTGAATCCTTAGAAATAGAACAGTTGGAGGAGTCAATTCCTAATTTTCTTCTTCTTTGATGAGTCATCCTGCCAACAATTGGGGGAGAAGATTCTAGGTCTCATTTGAAGGGTAGCTAAAATATTTCATCTGTCTGAATGAAATTGCCAACTTAGTGTATTTTTTGTATTAGGGGTATGTGAGAATAAGTTCTTTGTCTGCCATAAAAGATAGAAGTCATCTATGAGTATATTAACAATGGCTTGACCTCTTAGAGTGTTGGTCATGTTCTAAAACTTATCATATTTTTCCCTAGAGATAAATAATTTTTTTTTGTAGTATTCATATGGAAATAACTTTCCATCTTTACCCCAGGATAAAGGTAACCCCATTTTCACTAAATTCTCAAATTTGTTGGAAAAATATTCCACGTTCCTTGTCAGTGCTATGCATTCATTCTGAGCTTTCTATCAAATTCCTCTTTATGAAGATTCTTTCAATTTCCATCACCATTGTTGTTTTTTCATTAACACCTTTCCTCAACAATGCTTCTCTAGAATTTGAATTTAGGAACTTTATGATATGAGTGGCTACTTGTGGTATTGTTCTAAATTCCTAAAATGATTTTTATATCACTTCATCTGCTTCATCCACCAACAACATTTCATCATCTATTATTTTGAAGTAATCCCAAACCTTGGCTACTTCACTGATAATTTCATCCCAGATGAGATGCTTGGATCCTACCAAATATGGTTACCTAATAGTTCACTCTTCATATGTTCCATATCAGTTAACATTTTATCCTTCAACTTATGATATTATGAAATAGTTTTGTATTTGTACTTGATTTTTTCTTTCTGCTCTGAGATTGTTTTCTTTAGGTTTTCAATTTCAACACCTTTCATATTTAGATGTGATAATTCCCTTGATAGTCCAGTTGTTGGATATGATGTTTCTGCTACTTGAAAAGAAGAATATCCTCCTTTTAAACTTTCAATCTATTTTTCGTACATTTCCATCTATTCACCCATATCTGGCATTTTATTCACAAGTTGATCTTTCTCTTCCTAGATTTCCTCAAGTTATGGAGTTTGTACATGGTCAATTCCTAGTATTTTGAGATTTTGTTTCAAAAATTGGATTTATTTGTCTTTTGTTTTCATTAGTGCTTGTATGGATGCAACATCTTTTGGATTTGTTCCAATATCTATTATCCATTGTCTATCTCTACCACTCTTATATGTTTGGTTCTGGTGGCCAATTTTTCATTCTTCAATTGGGTCTTGAGCTTATCATTAATAGCTTGAATTTTCTTGATTCCAAGATTAGCTATCAAAGAATCTATGTTTATCATTTCTGCAGTTTGTGATGTAAGTCAAATTTATCCAAAGAATGAACATTGTTTATATCTATAGAGATGTTTGTTACTTTTTTATGATCCTTTGGCTCCATAACTGCTATATTTAGCCTCCCTTTCTCATAATCTATAATTGATTTCATTATGGTTTGGTATGTATCATGGTCATAGATTTTAGGAATCATAATTTTCTTGATGCTTTCTCCTGCCTTTCTAACTTCCATGAATTACTGAACTTGGTCCAATTTCTTTGATTGATCATTGGTTCCTGACTTTGTCTCACTTTGAGATGCCACACCTTTAATATTTTTTGCAGACATCACTTCTACAGTCACAACATGGCCCATTTTCTTTGGCATTAATTCTTCAGGAAACTTTGTTTCCTCTTCTTCAATTTCTTCTATTTTTTTCTTCTTGGATGATCCTTCTTCCCATGTTTCTGAACTTTTTAAAGTAGACTCTGAATATTTCCTTTTGTATGTCTTTTCAAATTGTTGTGGAGTTTGTGTGATTGGGGACTTTGTTGACTGATAATGTTATTTACCATGGATCTATAGAATGTTTAAAACATCTTTCCAACTATCTTGGTTTTCCAATATCTCCAATTTCTCTTTTTGTTGATGTTGATAAGGACTTTTCCCATGTGAAATTATTTTTGATGAAATTATGCCATGAGGGTCATATATCCATGGCTCTCTTTGTTGGAATACCATAGATGAGAGTGTATTTTTTGTAACCTGCAGTGATGACCTGATATTCATAATTAAAGGGTCCGCTTCCATCTTTAATTTAAAAGTCACCTTATGCTTATTAGGCACAAAATGAATTTCATTAGAGTTCAATCTTTGCCTAACATATTCAAGAGAAAAAAATTATGGGAGTCATAAAAACAGGAAAGCGAAATGGAGCAAGTTGAAAACCATAAATCCTTATTTGAGTGCAATGTTCAAAGAAATACTAGTCTCCCACTCTTTTGTCTAGGCTTAATCATAATAGTTTTTTGCACTCAGGAAAGATTCTAGGGGGATCTTGATTATGTATGATTTGGTAAGCTTTGGATATAAATTGATCCACATATTGTGAAAATTCAACATTCAAAGGATTCTTAATAATCACATAAGTTGAATGAGAAACTAAGGTAGGATTACCAAGATCATCTTCAACTTTTAACCCTAGATGCATGAAATGAAAATCTTGTGTAAACATAAAGAGATGAACCACATGACACCAGTGTTTGAAGATTCTGAGAGTCTCGAATTCAGAAAGATGGTAATGAATTTGATATGCTATGAACTGGGTGTAATTGAATTTAGTGATAGGTTTAGTTTTGATTGGGCAGATTGAAACCATTATTCCTAAGACAAATTCATCAACTGTTAAATCATTCACTTTCCCTAATATCATAGAAATCATAGAAATTATTTTCTAAGAAGTCTCAGGAAAGAGGTTTGTTTGAATGAAAACATTATCTCCAAGCACAACAAGGTTTGTACATAGGTATGCCTTTAGTAAAGAAACTCTATCTTTTGATTCCATTTCTCTGAAAGATTTGTCTACCACTAACTCATTTAATGGTTCACTATCGGGGTTAAGTGACCATATCATCATCTCATTTATAGTCTAAGTGTTTAATTCAATGAGAACATACCCAACATTGGACATTATAGCTCTTTTGGATGGAATATAATTCTCATCACACCATACTATGAATTATGGGAAATGGTAAACCTAAGGAACTATGAATTTAGCAAGGTGATATTCCCATGCATAATAGTGGTCAACTAAATCCTAGGAACCCTATTTCACATGTTGGTATAACACATAGGTATCAAATGATAAAACAGGATCAAAGACATCCTTATCTTCGTCGACAAGATATTCCTCAATGAGGTTTGTAATTTTTTTACTTTCTATAGACTGTGATGTCTTCATTTTAATAATGAGGATAGAAAGAACAAGAGGAATTTAAAGTTACCCATAGAGGTTGCTAAATGAAACAGGTACATGGCTAGAGTAACGGTGGTGATTGTCACACAATCTTCTAATTAGGTGGTCAGACTCTTAGAATACAAAATAACCAATATTTGACACTGTTTCCCTTTTTACACCCGAAATACATATGTGTTGTTTTATAATTGATAGAGAAATAATAATAAATTCAAATTTTACCTATTTCCATAGATTGATGTGACACTAGACATGTGTT
>JZKD02S1673958.1:91915-113988 GCA_000966675.3 Picea glauca
TATAATAAAAAAATATAAGCCTATATTAGGTTTAAATGAAATCTAAATTTTATTAAAACTTAAATGAAGTTCAAACTATGTAATAAAGGTTTATAAGTTTATTATTATGAAACTATATAATAAAAAAAATATAAGCCTATATTAGGTTTAAATGAAATCTAAATTTTATTAAAACTTAAATGAAGTTCAAACTATGTAATAAAGGTTTATAAGTAAACTTTAGTTTTATTTTAAATAAAAAAATTGTTCTAAATTTTTTTTTTATTTTATTTGAATTCAAACTAATCTATTTTTTTATTTTATTTGAATTCAAACTAATCTATTTTTTTATTTTATTTTTACAAAACCAAAATATTTTATTATTCCTAATTAAAAATAATAAAATTTCCAAATTTATAAAATTTAGACTATGTTACAACATATTTCATTCCATTTACATTTCATAAAGTGCTTTTTAGATTAGATATAAGTTTTCAATTGCATCACCCATTCTATGCTTAGAACCATGTCAAGTCCTTTTAGAGGTAATACATGGTGCCCATTTCTAAATTAAAATTCTATATTATTTGTTTTACTTTATGATATCTACTTTAACTTCCATTGAATTTCCATTTGCAACTATGATTTATAATTCTTTTACCATGTAATATGTTTTAACTTTTTTTTTCATAATAACGTGAATGAAGTTATGTGTGACTCCTGTTAATACTAAGTAAATTGTTGGGCTGAAGAAGTAATCTATAAAGGTAACCTACAAACCAACTTTAAGACCGTAAGCTAGAACTTTCAATCTAGAGAGGGTTCTCTCTGAGACTTAATCTATGATAGATAGATTGTTTTTGAACTGATGGCTAGGTTTAGATGATTGAGGTAGTTTTTTCAAGGTTTGTCAGCAAGGATGTATGTTATCTCTTGGGCTATGGAGTCAACCCCTGAAAATGAAAGAAAACAATGTCTGGTAGGTAGAACTTTCTAGATGAACAAAGGCTAAATTAGGTGATGAACTTTCAGTTTTGAGTTTAGTTGTGTAGGGTGGAAGAGGAAAAGAAACATATAATATAGTCAGAGCACCATGGAAGATGAATTCTGACCTATTTAAGAAGATAAACATAGTTTAAATAACTTGAGTCTAAAGCACCATTAGATGAATTCTAGACCATTTAATTATCCAATTTAAAGAGAAGAAATGTGAAGATGAAAGTAAGGACACAAGAAGTACATACAAATATAAGAGTACAATCTTCAAATCACCCCTCTTTATATCAAAATTATCAAATATATAGAATCCTATTTCCACACTAGGATACTAGGAGTAAAACTACTGCTACCTACAATGGTGGATCTGGTTACATTGGAAGAAAACAACTCCTAAACAAGTTTACTAAAAATAGAAAATTTGTTTGACCATCTTTAATGAAAAACAAAAATATCCTATACAATAATAGATTTGAGTACAATTCAAATATGTTGTTGTGATGAGTCACCAAGAACATCTTGCAACCACTTTGAGGCATCCCATGCGTTCTTGAAAAAAATTTCCACCTTTGCATAGAAAACTGGGACTACTGTTGCGCAAACACTACCTACAACATTTGCACACCAGACTCCATTTTTTGTAATTAGTGTAGATCCAGGTGACAACAAGTGACTGGGGGACCTTTGTTTTCTTCAAGACTCATATTCCAATCATCTCCCATTGTTCTTTCTAGTCATGTGTGCCTACAACATTTGAGTAGTGAGGACTCACTATACAAGTGATATGTATGATAGTTTACCAGTCAAAATAATAACTATTCCTAGGAAAAGTTTTATGTTGTCACCCTTTTGAAAAAATTTCTCCAATATCAAATGTATCTTTCCCACAACCTTTATGACAAAACTTAAGATTGATCACATACCCAAAAAGACAAAAATGTGAAGTTTCTTCAGTCATATTTTTGCTACTTCTGCAAGTAGTTCTAGTCTTCTTCTGGTTTCATCATTCAATTGCATCTTTTGTTTAAGATACATGTTTTCCTTTTTTAGTGTTAAGTTTTGTACCTTCAAATTTCCCACTTGCCTGAACAAGGTTGCATTTCTTTTCAATTTTGACTGGGCATTGGAAAGGATTGCACATGCATTTTATCTGTCTGGTTTGCATTCTTTAAAGTGTTTCATGGCTTTGTCATCTGATATCCTCTTTTCTTCCCTGAGATGGATGATTTGATCTTGATCTTCCTTTAACTGCTTATTAAGGCATCTTATGTTCTTTTCTCCTTCTATGGGTGAAGTAGGAGGTCTTTCACTTGTTGCTAGCTTGACTTGTATCTCTGAACTATTCCTCTTGGCTGAGGATCTTGTCAAAGGTGTTGTAGGGTTGGCTAAGACTGTGGTCTCATGGATTTTCATGACTTCCTTCCCCTTTGACCTTTCATTCTTTGGTTTTGCCTTGTTTTGTTCTTTAGAATATTTCTCAGCTAGATTCCTTTTTAATTCTCTATTTTCTTGGTAAAATTGAGCTATCACATGTTGAGCCTCTCTGATTTGTTGTTGTATTCCCTTAAACTCTGATTCATTCTCTGCTAATTTACCTTGTTCTTCATCCATCCCCTGCTCTGTAACCTCAAGATTTTTTGTCTACACTGTGGGCGTGGGAAAAGTTTCTAGTAGGTGACCTTCTGGTGGGTCTTTTGGGTGTATGTGTCTCCTTTCTCTCTTCAGTGAACTGTATCCTCCTATCCTTCTTCAAAACTAGATGGATTGGTGATGAGCCCTCAAATTCCTTTCCTTTTCCCTTTTCTACAACACTTCTTCCTTTTTCACCTGAGTTGTTAGAGGCCAATCTTTCAACAGATAAGGGGGTATCTCCTTTAGGATCTAGGGAAATATTTGTTGAAGTTAAGAAGGACTTTGAGTCCCTGTTCATGTTTCTTAGCTCCGCAACCACTAAAAAAATCACCAAGGAGAAATGGAATAGACTGCTCTTAAGCTGGTTAGCCTTGGCTTGGACTTTGTCTACCATTTTTCCTAGGCTTATATATAGATAAAGGGGTAAGTTTAGGGGTATGTTCCCTGTGAAATGCATGAGGAGCCTTATGTGGTATTGATACACCCTATCAAACCTACCCTCACAAGTAAAATGCCTTTGGATTACTCTCAACAACTTCTCATAGGGTTCCAAAAGATACTCCCTGGGGATAGTGGCACCAATTTTCCTCTTTCTATACTGAGGCTTGAGGAAATCAATATAAAACATAAGCTCCAGAGGCATACCTTTAAACCATTTCTCTCCCTGTATGGGAATCTATGTGGAAGCTAATATGGTCTCTTCTGATACTGGAAAGGTGCCCCCTACAATGATTGTATTGACACCATTAAAGTTCAGGGAAAACTCCTTGGTCAGTTGCACGTTATACCCCTGGATTCTTTCACAAAATCCCATACACCTAGCCTGCTCAAAAGACACCTTGTAAGAAGGATCTAAGTTTACCAAATTCATCTCTTGGGGTTCATATCTCAACACATTTCCTCCTTTGTATTTCTTCTTTTCCTGTGTTGTCATGGCTCTGCGATGTCTGATTTGTAAGGCATTTTTCAAACTATTCAAAGCAAATATGTTGTGAAACTCAACAAGCAGGTTTGTGTAACAAACTAATAGGGCTAAGGTTTGGCTTGCATAGGTGAAACCGACCTTTGATATATGATGGGAAAACATATTCAAGGGATAATATTGCATTAACACGGGCTTAAAAAAGGTTTTTTACACAACAAATAAGGAGATCATGGGATGCGCAACAAAAACAGAGCAAGAGACTATGAGTAGCAGATGATACCACACAAGGTTTGCGTAGCAAGGGAAATATGCACAATGTTTGCGTAGCGAGGAGGATCATTTGTGTAGCATAGAGCTTTGAATTTTTCTCGGGAGACTATGGCTTGTGCACATGTCGTGAATGCAGTGCAAACAAACAACATGTGGCAAGCATGCATACATGAGTGGATTTTAAAAAGAAAGTACTTGCCCAAAGATGACAAGACTTCTAAAGCTGATTTATGTAACTTGCGCAACAAAGTTGAGGAACACACACCTATTTGAAACTTGTCAACAATACAAATGACGTGGAGTGTAATCATTGTCCCTTTTCTAACCTCATTGGGTGTGATGATGAACCATGATACCTCTTTTGATATGACTTTCATCCCTAACCTATGACTCAACTTTGACACATAATTTCCCATTTTGTGACATGATTTTAAACTTAGAGACATGAGAAATTTTACAAATCTTTCAACATGATAGACTCTTATATCTCTTGATGGTGTATTATGAGATAGTCACAAAACTATTTGACTCAACCAATGACTTAACTCTCTAATGACATGCATATTACTTTTTATTTCATAAACTGAACCAATGATTTTTTAGCCATCTCATAAGACAAACCACACACTATAACTCAATTAAGAATGCACATCTCATAAGACAAACCACACACTATCACTCAATTAAAAATGCACCATCTCATAAGACAAACCACACACTATAACTCAATTAAGAATGCACATCTCATAAGACAAACCACACACTATCACTCAATTAAAAATGCATTGGTCTTCTCAAAACTAAAGCATGACTTTGCAAACTCTAAACAAACTTTCAACCTTACCCTAAAAATAATGATGCTAACCATTCCGAAATATATCAATGTGGTAACATTTTTTTAATGTAACCCTTTAGTTTAAGGGTCTAATTGTGACATCTTTGTTATTGATTCTTATGAAACTTTTGGTATGGACTTTTTTTTTACTATGTATTTACCTTTTTGTTATATTCCTCTTCTTGTGAGTATTAATTTAGTTATCTAAGTTGTTATCTTCATTATCTTTTATGTTGTAATAATATATATTTTTGGGATATGTTCGAGAGCCCGATATTCTCTATAGTCATAGCACCTTTTATTCTATTGACTCTTTCTTCCAAGTGTTTTGTTATGAAGAGGCTGAAGTGTGTGTTTTTCCTTTTTATGGTGTGTTTTTCCTTTTTATGGTTCTTATAGAATGAGTCTTACCGTTGATATGTTTTTTTTTTCTCAAGTTTACCATGCTTTTGATGATTAATCTTTAATGTCTAATAACTCTTATTTCCTTTTAAATTAAGATGTAAATTTCTATAATTGGTATTTAAATAACTTGGTATATAGGTTGCAAGCATTCTCCATTTACAAATTTATTCCTTTAACATTTTTTTTTTTTTTTAATTAATTGATTTTTTTTATATGTATCTTAAAATTTATCATGGTTTTGATGATTTAATGATTAATCTTTAATATCTAATAACCCTTATTTTTTAAAATTTATCATAATTTTAATAATTTGATGATTAATCTTTAATGTCTAAAAATCCTTATTTCTTTTTAAAATTAAGATGTAAGTTTTTATTAATTGGTCTTTAAATAACTTGATATTTAAATAACTTAGTATATAAGTTGCCATCACTTTTCATTTACAAATTTATTCCTTTAACATTCCTTTCTTATTTTTTTCTTAATTAAATGAATTTGTCTTCCTATACATTTTAAAATCCTTGGAAGACCTTATTTTATTAGTTTATATATATATATATATATATATATATATATATATATATATATATATATATATATTATTTTTATATTTACAAATGTGTTTACCCTCTTTTATATATATTTTTTTATTTATCACTCAAAATATATGTTTTATATATTTCAAAATTATTTTACAACTATAAAAACTCCATTTCTTTTATACTTGTTTTTCATTTTTTATTTTCTTTATTCTTTATTATATTAACAGAGGTGGACAATATAATGAATGGCCACATCTCTTTCGTCACCTAACCTTTGTATTAAGTATATTTGAATTAAATCCATTAGAGCAATACACTATAGAATTTCAGGAAAATCATTTAATATGATTTTTGGAATTATTAAAAATTTTCTTCAATTCAATTTCAAATCACACTTTGGTATTTAACAAAGTGGACTATGGGTAAAGGATTTATTCATTCAATGATGAATTACCCCATGGCATTATTATTTCAATCTAGAGATCCAACATACTAAGAAGAGGTATTTATAAGAAAATCTAACATCATAAACTCCCATAATTATTATAAAAAATTAAAAAACAACATAATTATTATAAAAAATTAAAAAACAACATAATTATTACACTAGTCAATCATGGCTAAAGGCCTAATTAATTGAATACACGAAATCCTAATCTACTAAGAGGTGGTTATCATGAGGAACATGCGAAACTTCCATGATTATTATTAAAACATAAAATAACAAAATAATTACACTCCCTTGCTAAATGATTGAGACTCGAGGGGTTGTGAAGGATGATAATGTCTCTTCCACCTTAACATGATTTTGCAAGGAGAATTTTAGGACTTTATAGGCTAACTTTTTTATCTCAGTGTAGGATTTTTATATGGTATTTTTGCATGCTAATAAATAAACCTAATTAAAAATATTAAATATATTAGTGGAATAATTATTATTTTTATTATTTAGAAAAAAATACTATTTTATTAATATTATTATTTAATAAAATATTTTTTTTAAAGAAAAATAAAATTATATGATATAAATATTTTATAGTATTAAAAGAATCCAATAAAATATATAAATTTTAAAAATAAAATTACATTAATTTATATTTCTTTAAAATATGATTTTCTAATTTAAATTTTTTTGTTTAGATAAATTTCAATAGTACGTATGTTTGAAGATAGTTTCATTAAACGTATTAGAAAGATATAAATTAACAAACAAAGATTTTAAAAGGGTACAACAAATACATCTACAAACGCTCCTAGCGCTTGAAGTAGACTTCTTAAAGATGCATATATTTCTTTCTCAAACTACTTATCCTCAATGCATTATTAAACAAGTGATGCATGGCAGCGTAGTCTCTGCCAGGTTGGAATGAGAATAATTGCGACTGAGTACAGACACGTGGGAATAAAGTTGAAGTACATGTGGTATCCATGCAGAATTTAACATTCCTGAATTAATTTTCTTTGAAATTTATAAAAAATTCCATACTTTTGTTTTTGTTCAAAACATTCAAACACAATATAATACTAATAATGTCTTGCAAACAAAACATTTAGCATACAATAGAATAGTAATAACGTCTGTTACATCAACAAAGTAGTAATAACATCTTGCAACAAAGGCATTCCCGAATTAGTTTTCTTTGAAAGTAATAATGTCTGTTACATAAAAAAAAAATTAGCGTACAATAGGACACAAAAAATTTAGCATTCCCAAATTAGTTTTATTTGAAACAAAGGTCCTTGGACACAAAAAAATTGAAATTTATCAAAAATTAATAATGTATGTTACATCAACAACAAAAATTTAGCATACAATAGAATAGTAATAACGTCTTGCAACAAAGGCATTCCCGAATTAGTTTTCTTTGAAATTTATCAAAAAATAGTAATGTCTGTTACATATTTCTAGAAATTTAAATGCATTTTCCATATAGACTAGGATTGGGGCTCCAGTGGACCATAAAAAGAAATAAGTACAAGAATTAGGAATATCGAAAGAAGAAGTGCACGATGGTAGAGAGGAAGACCTGAAGAGTAGAAATTGGAAGTTATGAGTGTTTGGTTGCAGTTTTCTATTTAAAGAGGTATAATAACTGGATTGATAAATAAAACAAGATGACTGTATAGACTTACTATGAAGCCGATGCATTTTTGTTGCTTTCGTCGATGGCCAGTGGAATTGTGTCAACCGGTTGTTGCCCTTCCTGGATGAGGTTGTCTATTCTCCGTTGGAACCATTCTTCAATGTAGCTTCTCATGGAGGCCATGCTGATTTCATCCTGGATTTCTATGTCATAAAGGTGACTTTCTAATTTCCTTAGATCCATTGAAATACTATGCAGACTCTGTTCAATTTCTTCATTGTGTGCCGAATATTCCAGTACCCAACGCTCGAGCTCATCTAAACGATGTTCAAGTATGTCGTAAAACTTTTCGAAAGACAACCCCTTTAAAATATCAATTTGTTCATCGAAGGCTTCTTTGGTCATTGACAAGGATTTGAGAATTAAGTTTGGGTCTTGAGCCTCGTTGGTACTTACAGCTAAGTCTATTTGGACCAGGTTTGTGAATAATTCTTCATTTTCTAATATGGCGTGTTTACATGATTCGACAATGATCTCCAGGTTCTTAACTTTCTTTTGCCAGCATGCTTTCACTTTTTTGGTCCGCTCTGGGGAGGGGAGATTCTCTTGTCTTATTTTCAGTTCCGAGGTGTTGATAGCATGGTTGGAAAAAAGGGGTTAGCACCTCTTCACAAAAATGTTGATCATTTTTTAAGTTCTCGTGCAAATGTTCAAGCAAATCATTTGCCCTCTTTCAGAAGGAAACTATATTTTGTGATTTTTCCTAGGCTTCAGTAACTAGCTACATTCTTTTATTGATGTTATTCTATACAAGGGCTCTAGACGATGCAAGGAGGGTAGAGGATACTTTCATCTTGGCTGCAGTGGTAGAAAACACATTTTTTGCTAAAGGATTGGAAAATTCTGGGGTAGAAATGAATGCCTCCTCAAATTCCTTGAGGCGGTCTTTCAGTTTGGCATTTTCCGCTTCAATTCCTCTAATGGAATCATCAAGAGCATCACTGGTTATGCGGTGAAATATGGAGATTTGGGATGAACAAATTTTCCTAAAGTTAATCTTTGTGCGAGATTTGCCTTTCCTATTTGTTACATCTCTCTTTTCAATGACCATATTTTTAGATTGGCTGTAAAAAACAATGCTCTGGAATACGAAGGATTCATCTTCGTAAAAAATGTCGGTCTCAATTATTTCCATTGCAGATGGGCCAACTTTGTGCATGTTCTCAGTTTCAATTTCAAGTTGCAACTGTTCACTTTCAATTTTGGGTTTGTTCGCCTGCACTGCATTGTTTTTTCTCTTCTTCGTCAGTGGAATTTTGTGAGAACTGTCAATTTTTATGTGAGGAGGGTTCTTATCTCCTCCTTTGTTTAAATATTTATAGGTTTCTTTCTTACTGGGGTGGGTTGTTGAAGAGATGTTCCATGATGTCTTTCTATTGGGAGTGATGGCGGGGGACTAGCCACTCTTCTCACTGGATACTTTTCCCTATTGTTTGTACAATTCAGTCGCGCTTTGCAATGTCTCTACGTCGCAATCGCCAAAAGAAGGATTGTTTTCATCACTGTCCCTGTCTTCGGTCAGGTGTCTATGGATAAAAGAGATGCTAAAGCCAACTGCCAGTAAATGTTCTCGAAAAATACCATTAGGGTCGAACCCCTTTAGCCTTTCAACATATGTTAGGTTCAATTTCTTGAAATGGCCGACAAATTCGTCAATCTTGTTGACGTTTCTGCACATGAAGTCCCTGACTTTCCAGGGCAGAGGAATGAACTGTTTTTTTTTCTTGTCATGGAAAAATGAAACCAATGGTTGTATTGCCTTGCTATTTCTACAACAAACATCTTGTCTGTGATGTGGCATGGAAGGAAAGAAGGATTTTCCTTGGAGCCAAAGACCATTAGTACACTATGATTTTCCTTTGATTCAAGTGTGCCCTTCCTGTTAAAAAACTTGGTTGCCTGGCCAGACATCCACGGAGTATCCTTCCCTAACAATAAATCTTTGAAAACTGAGACAAAGTCATTAAAAACTTCATAAAAACAATGGGAGGCCTTGTGCCTTCACATGGCCTAGTACCAGAATGTTACTGGGTCGAATCCACAGTTTATTTTCTTGGAAAGAGACAGTTTTGGAAACTGACAACAATGCACTATTGCGGAAATCAAGTAGGATGACATATAAAATTTATTCGATTCTTTGAATCATAACAAATGGGAACAAATATCAATGGAAATTAGCTTCCCCCAATCAAAAATTAATTGTTACTTGACTATGGAGTACACAATATAAATAATTATATGGGAAATGTTGTCATGGATGCTTGTCCTGTTATTCTTGTAAATAACCAAGCAATTTCCTCAAATGGATTTTGAAAGGAACTTACCTGCAAATTTTTGATATCTTCGGGAACTGTTGTTGGGTCTTCGAGGAACTTAGCTAAGATGTCCAACCCATTATCATTTTTTTCTAGGAAATGCTTGTAGTATTTTTCTATGAAGTTCAATGCTGGCTCCGACAATTTTAACATCTTGCGGAAGACTTGAGGTGACAAAGAAACAGGAGAATGGTTGTGTAGTGGAATAATTCTTTGGTTTGGAATATATTTTTTTGCGCACCATGAGACCACCTTCTTATAGTCAAAAACCTCAGGGACGCAGCCTACACGAGCGATTCCATAGGTCCAAATCACTTCATTCTAGGTGAAACAAGATGAATAGTAAAAGTATGCCTTGGACCACTGGAAGTTTTGGTTCTGATGTCCGAAGATATTTACTGTATCTCTACAAAACTGCTATCAACCTGTTGCCATAAGTTTACAAGAATGTTTGTTTGCTCCAGATGATGAATGAAATGAAAAGTTGGAAGGGATAATATAACGCTACACAAATCTTGGTCCAATGCATGTGAATGGGAGATCTCCTCAAGAATTTTGCTCATTAATGACAATCTCGATGGCTATTGGATGATGCACTGTTAACATTAAACACTAGTAATTGAATACATAGAAATGCTAACATGGAAGATACGATAATGAGTGATTAAGCATTGTAGATTTCTTGAACGGGCCAATGTGACAACCCGTGTTTGAGATGAACAATCAGAAGGGACAATATAACTCTTCGCAGATCTTGGTTTAATGCATAATAATGGGAGATCTCCTCAATCATTTCATTCATTAATGAAAATGTTGACGGTTCCTGCATGGTTAGCTGTTAGCATGAAAGGTTTCTAATTGCATACTAAGAAAGAAGTACGGAGGTCGTGGGGATGGGAAAATCAGCTTCAAAATAGGGTTACAAGGTACAACTGTTCGAGGTGAGGGCGCGAGGGTCAAATTGTATGTCTCAGAACTTTTTGAGTGCAATTTGTGTAACAGCAAATAGGGTATGATAGGACAGTGCAGAGGGAAATTTCTATATCACTAGTAAGAGCATAACTAATGTATATTAGGAAGGACATGAAGCTAGTGGGTATGGAAGGCAATGACAGATACTTTGAAACATTTGTAAGCCGTGGTAGAGTGAAGCTTGCGAGTTCGAGGAG
The DNA here is from genome assembly GCA_000966675.3 of Picea glauca. Taxonomy (NCBI): domain Eukaryota; kingdom Viridiplantae; phylum Streptophyta; class Pinopsida; order Pinales; family Pinaceae; genus Picea; species Picea glauca. The sequence goes on from JZKD02S1673958.1 coordinate 103,128, forward strand.
TTTGTAGTGGAATTGTAGATTAGGGAAGTTTTGAGTGCATGATGTATATCACGGAGCAAGAAGCAACAGAGTTCGAAAGTGCTAACCCGACAACCATAGCCATAAAATTGGTTAAGTATGGAAAGGAGAAAAGGTTGGTCGGATTCGTCATGTGAGGATATAGATGGAGATGAAGATATGTCATCCCACCAACGCTGGAACCCACAAGCAAAGAAGGGAGACTAAGTATATAACTAGAAAGAGATAATACATGGGAAGAAGAAAAGGGAAAAAGGGCTAAGGAGTCCGCGGTGGAATTGTAAATTACAAAAATTTTGAGTGCAAGATGTATATCATGGAACAAGAAGTAGCAGAGTTCAAATGCGCCAACCTGAAACAGTGACTAAGAATTGGATATTTCGTGAACCCATCAACACAAGGATCCAAAATAGGCTGACAAGGTCTCCCTAGAAGACGTGAGGCCCCGTCGGTCAAATTGTATCGCTCTGAACATTTGAATGCATAATATGTAACACGAAAGAGGGGACGATGTCGAAACTTGGTAGTCAATTTGTATATTGTGGAGGGTCAGATGCCAACGATTTCATACCAGTGTGTGCAGTTTTCACTAGTAAGAGCATAACTAATGTATATTAGGAATGATAAGAATTTAGTGGGGATGGAAGGTAGTGACAGATACTTTGAAACATTTGTGAACCATGGTAGAGTGAAGATTGCAAGTTCGATGAGTCCACGATGGAATTGTAGATCACAAAAGTTTTGAGTGCAATATGTATATCATGGAACAAGAAGCATCAGGGTTCAAAAGTGCCAACCCAACAACCGTTTGAATGCATAATATGTAACATGGAAGAGGGGAAGATGTCAGAACCCGATAGTCAATTTATATATTTCCGAGGGTCGGATGCCAACTGTTTCATACCAGTGTGTTCCGTTGTCACTAGTAAGAGAATAACTAATGTATATTAGGAAGGACAGGAAGTTAGCGGGGATGGAAGGAAGCGACAGATACTTTGAATCATTTGTGAACCATGGTAGAGTGAATCTTGCAAGTTCGAGGAGTTCGCGGTGGAATTGTAGATGACATAAGTTTTGAGAGAAAGATGTATATCACGTAGTTCGAAAGAGCCAACCTAGCAACCATGACCATAAAATTGGCTAACTATGGAAAGGAACAACGGTTGGTCAGATTCGTCATGTAAGGATATAGATGGAGATGAAGATATGTCAACCCGCTAACATTGGAATCCGCGATCATAGAAAGGATAATAAGTATATAACTAGAAAGCGATAATACACTAGAAGAAGAAAAGGGAAAAATGGATGAGTGCACGATGGAATTGAAAATCACAAATTTTTTGAGTGCAAGATGTATATCACAGAACAAGAAACAACAAAGTTCAAAAGAGCCAAACCGAAACAGTGACCAAGAATTGGACATTTCGTGAACCTGTCAACACGAGGATCCAAAATAGACTGACAAGGTATCTCCAAAAGATGTGAGGCTCCGACGTTCAAATTGTATCACTTGAAACATTTGAATGCATAATCTGTAACATGGAAGAGGGGATGATGTCAAAATCCGGTAGTCAATTTGTAAATTGCGGAAGGTCTGATGCCAACTGTTTTGTACCAATGTGTCTAGTTGTCACTCATAAGAGCATAACTAATTTATATTAGGAAGAAAAACAAGTTAGTGGGGATGGAAGGCAACAACAGATACTTTGAAACATTTGTGAGTCATGGTAGTGTGAATCTTGAAATTTCGAGGAGTCCACAGTGGAATTGTAGATCAAGGAAGTTTTGAGTGCACGATGTATATCACTAAACAAGAAGCAACCGAGTTCAAAAGTGCCAACCCGAAAACCACGGCCATAAAATAGGCTAAGTATGAAAAGGAACAATGGTCGGTCAGATTCGTCATGTGAGGATATAGACGGAGATGGAGATATGTCAGCCCGCCAACATTGGAAGTCGCGATCATAGAAAATCCACTAAGTAAATAACCAAAAAGTGATAATACATGGGAAGAAGAAAAGGGAAAAAGGACTAAGCAATCCATGGTGGAATTGTAGATCATGAAAATTTTGAGTGCAAGATGTATATAACGGAACAAGAAGCAACAGAGTTTGAAAGTGCCAACTTGATAACTGCGGGAATAAAATTGGCTAAGTATGGAAAGGAACAACGGTCAGTCAGATTCGTCATGTGAGGATATAGATGGAGATGAAGATATGTCATCCTGCCAACATTGGAACCCGCGATTATAGAAAGGCAACTAAGTATATAACTAGAAAGAGATAATACACGGGAAGGAGACAAGGGAAAAAGGGCTAAGTATCTCACATAAGAACATTTATTGTTCGTTTATTAATGAAAATACTTTCGAACCCCTGGTGAGTTCTCACTAGTAAAGACATAAATTGCATATCACGAAAGTTCTTTGGGTGCAAGATGTATATGTCGGAACAGGGGACATAAGTGTTGGCTAAGGAAGCGATGGCTAAGGACATAATAACCAAAAATGATAATACATGGGAAGAAGAAAAGGGAAAAACGACTAAGGAGTCCGCGGTGGGATTGTAGATCACGAAAATTTTGAGTGCAAGATGTATATCATGGAACAAGAAGTAGCAGAGTTCTAAAGTGCCAACTCGACAACTTGCACCCAACACTTTCGTCATATACATTTTGCACCCAACAATTCCGCGGGTTGGCAGACTAGTGGGTTCACATTTATAATCATGCGTATGTATCACGAGTCCGACCGAACGCAACATGATATTTAGTAATTTATAGAATATTATAACATTGTACCAATATTTATAGTAATATATATAATGCTAGAACACTTTTTACTTAAAAAATAGTATAAACAATTATTAAATTTTATTCAATATTATTTTTAATGTTTTAAAATGTAATTTTGGAATTTTGATTTTGTTTATAACAATAAAGGTTTGTACCTGGAAATTGATCCTTCTTGACACTAGAGTAAAAATGGATATATATACTTGTATATACTATTTTATATTAATATTAATAAATAAACTATAAAGTAAAATTAATGATATCTATCCTATAATATTAATATTAAATATAGTATTCATTATTAATATGTGATAATGTTATGAGTAAATTATTATAACTAAAAAAGTTTCTATATCACGGAACAAGAAGCAATAGAGTTCGAAAGTGCCAACCTGACAACCGCGGCCATAAAATTGGTTAAGTATGAAAGGGAACATCGGTCGGTTGGATTCTTCATGTGAGGATATAGACGGAGATGAAGATATGTCAGCCCGCCAATGCTGGAAGCTGCGATCATAGAAAGGCCACTAAGTAAATAACCAGAAAGCGATAATACATGGGAAGACGAAAAGGGAAAAAGGAGTAAGGAGTCCGTGGTGGAGTTGTAGATCACAAAAATTTTGAGTGCAAGATGTATATCAGGGAACAAGAAGAAGCAGAGTTCGAAAGTGCCAACCCGACAACCACAGGCATAAAATTGGCTAAGTATGGAAAGGAACAACGGTCGATCGGATTTGTCATGTGAGGATATAGATGGGCATGAAGATATGTCAGCCCACCAATGCCAGAACCCACAATTATAGAAAGATGACTAAGTATATAACTAAAAAGAGATAATACACAGGAAGAAGACAAGGGAAAAAGGGATAAGTATCTCACAGAAGAACATCTACTGTTCATTTATTAATGAAAATCCTTTCGAACCCCTGGTGAGTTCTCACTAGTAAAGGCATAAATTGCATATCATGGAAGTTCTTTAGGTGCAAGATGTATATCTCGGAATAGGGGACATAAGTGTTGGCTACCACGAACAGGGGACATAATAACCATAAAGCGATAATACATGGGAAGAAGAAAAGGGAAAAATGACTAAGGAGTCAACGTTGGAATTGTAGATCACATAAATTTTGAGTGTAATATGTATATCATGGAACAAGAAGCAATAGAGTTTGAAAGTGCCAACCTGACAACTGCATGCATAAAATTGGCTAAGTATGGAGAGTAACAACAGTCGGTCGGATTTGTCATGTGAGTATATAGATGGATATGAAGATATGTCAGCCCGCCAACACTGGAACCCACGATCATAGAAAGGAGACTAAGTATATAAATATAAAGCGATAATACACAGGAAGAAGACAAGGGAAAAGGGGCTAAGTATCTCACAGAATAACATCTATTGTTCGCTTATTAATGCAAATCCTTTCGAACCCCTGGTGAGTTCTCACTAGTAAAGGCATAAATTGCAGATCACAGAAGCTATTTGGGTGCAACATGTATATGACGGAACAAAGGACATAGGTTTTGGATATTGCAAACCCGGGACCCGATGATCAGATAATTGGCTAAGTATTGAAAGGGACCATGATTGGTCGAGCTCATGGTGTGAAGATATAGATAAAGAGTTTCCAATGTGTGAATCCATGAGGTCGTGATCATATAGCTGCGACTAAATATAGAACCATAAAGGGATAATAGAGGGGGAGGGAAAGAGAAAAATTAAGATTTTGTATACATTCCTACAGACAAATTGTATATTTCAGAAATCTGGGCATTTTTTGTAGCTTGCGAAAGATTCGAAACAAAATTTTGAGGTCGTCAGTGCGGGAAACCACAATCGAAAAATTGTGCAAGTATAGAACACGAAAACACTGGCCGAGACTTGTTTTCACTAATATATTGAAATTTGTAATAGATTTTCCATTACTTGGCAAGATCTTCTTTGCATGTTTCTGGACAAGTTCTCAAGGGATGGTTGGTTGTCGAGACTTTTACTTATTAATGATGATTTTTATGGTTGTTGCATGATGTCGTTTTAGTATTAAACCTTTGGTGTTGCATATGTGGAAATAAGTACAAGGATGGGTAGAACAAGAAACAATGACTAGGAGTTGGAGTTTTCATGAACCCGCCAACGCGAGGATCCAAAATAGGGTGACAAGGTTTCCCCAAAAGACACAAGGCCCTGATGGCCAAATTGTATAGCTCATAACATTTGAATACATAATGTGTAACATGGAAGAGGGGATGATGTCGGAGTTTGGTAGTCAATTTGTATATGGCAGAGGAGCGGGTGCCAATTATTTCATACCAATGTGTCCAGTTGTCACTAATAAGAGAATATTTAATGTATATTAGGAAGGATGGGAAGTTGGTGGGGATGGAAGGCAGCGACAGATACTTTGAGAGAAGTTAATGTATACGAGGAACCCGCAGTGGAATTGTAGATCACGGATGTTTTGAGTGCAAGATGTATATCACAGAACAATAAAAAGCTGAGTTCGTAAGCACCAACCCAACAACCACGACCATAAAATTGGCTAAGTATGGAAAGGAACAACGGTCAATCAGATTCATCATGTGAAGATATAGATGGAGATGAAGACATGCCAGCTCGCCAACCCTGGAACCGGATATCATAGAAAGGCGACTAAGTATATATCTAGAAAGAGATAACGGATGGGAAGAAGAAAAGGCAAGTTCGTATGTGCCAACCCATCAACCAAGGCCATAAAATTGACTAAGTATGGAAAGGAACAATGGTTGGTCGGATTCATCATGTGAGGATATAGATGGAGATGAAGATATGTTAGTTCGCCAACCCTGCAACCTGCAATCATAGAAAGACGACTAAGTATATAACCAGAAAGTGATAATGGACGGGAAGAAGAAAATGGGAAAAGGGATAAGTATCTGATAGTAGAAAATCCATTTTTCTGTTTATTAATGCCAATGTTTTTGAACCCCTGCTGGGTTCTCACTAGTAAAAGCATAAACTGCAGATCACGAAAGTTCTTTGGCTGCAATATGTATATGACAAAACAAGGGACATAGGTGTTGGATACTGTGAACTTGGGACCTGGTGGCCAGATAATTGGCTAAGTATTGGCCAAGAGAAAGTTTTGATATTTATTTCAATAGTATTCATACTAATATATAATAATGGATTATTTCTGTTTCAAATGAAAATCATCTCCCAATTTGCAGGATGTCGTTTGATTCACAAAGTTTTTTGAAATCACAGAATTTTTCACTGTAAGATGTATATAACGCAAAAAGAAGCAGCAGAGTTCGAAAGCGCCAACCCGACAACTGCAACCATAAAATTTCCTAACTATGGAAAGGAACAATGGTCGGTCGGATTCATCATGTGAGGATATAGATGGAGATGAATATATGTCATCCCACCAACCCTGGAACTCGTGATCATATAAAGGAGACTAAGTGTATAACCAAAAAACGATAATAGACGGGAATAAGAAAAGGGGAAAAGGGATAAGTATCTCACAAAAGAAAATGTATTGTTCCTTTATTAATGCCAAGCTTTTCGAACCCCTGGTGAGTTATCACGATTTAAAACATAAATTGCAGATCATGAAAGTTCTTTGGATGCAAGATGTATGACAGAACATGGGACATAGTTGTTGGATATCACAAACCTGGGGCCCGGTGGCCAAAAGGTGAGTTATCATTAGTTAAAGCATAAATTGCAGATCACAAAAGTTATTTGGCTGCAAGATGTATATGACGGACCAGGGGACATAGTTGTTGAATACCACAAACCCGGAACCAGGTGGCCAAATAATTGGCTAAGTTTTGGCTAAGAGGAAGTTTTTATATTTATTCCAATAGTACTCATATTAGTATTTATGCACGGATATTATCAAATAGAAGAAGCTGCAATATATGCAAAAAATTGAATAGGAACATGGCGTCAACACTTTAGTTTCCTTGTTGTAATTCATTAATTCATTCTATTTATGGGACCCGAAGAATGAAAGCAGGATAGGTCCTCCAATTTATTTCTTTAAGTATAGGGTCGACGCCACATAAGTATGGCCAATGACAAATTATTCTTCGATGTAAAATTTAAGCAATGAACAGAGTAAACTTTATTTAAATTGAAGTACTGGGTAGCAAAAAGAAAATCTTGTCATCCATGTTTAATGACACAAAGAAAAAAAGGTACAAAATAAAATGAAAAGCAATACCAGATATTGGAAAACACCATTAAAAAAACCCGCAAATAATCTATATTCAAATAAGATGGGTTACAAAATACAATTGAGATTATTTTCCACAATGATTGTGATTTGGCCTACCATCGACCAATAAAAAATATGTACAATGATGAAGCTTGATTACAGTCTTATTGAAGATCGAATCCTTTATTCGTAAAAAACAACGAGTTGAATATCAATTTCGAATCTTGGACTTAATTGGTGCTGCCAACTAGATCTATCCTATTTTTTTGAATAGATTGTCTCTTCTAGATATGGCCTTCTTGCATTGGCTGGTTATTCAACATTCCATTTTTGGTTATGTATTAATTTCCCTCTGTCGTCGAAAACTTGGGGTTTAAGGTTCTTTCCTTGTAATGTTCCTCACCATTGACATCCGAGACAACTTAGAAATGCCATTCAAGAACAATTCAAAGTCAAGGGAGTCGTTTTATGTGACATCAGTTATGGGATAGAAAAAAAATTCAAGTATGTTGTGACTGTTATTCTCCCTGTATTCGATCATCTATTTGGCTGAAAATCCTGCCTGAAGATTTGTATCTTTGTTTTACTACAGTAAATTGGAAGGAATGTCCAAGCCAACTGCAAAATGTTCTTTTATTGAAGTACATGAATTCTTCCGACAACACAGGTCTGGCAAGTGTGTCAAATGCTACAGATCACATCAACACAGGTCTGGCAAGTGTATCAAATGCTGCAGATTGCATCAACATAGGTCTGACAAGTGTATCAAATGCTACAGATCACATCAGGATATATCTTTCGTCATAGCGGTGGCAGACATGGAGGCCCACAGAAAGCTTTGGAATGTTCGGAGGTGACGCCAAATATGTGGAGTTTGTAACTACATATAGAAGACAATGAACAAACTTTGGCAAAGAGCATGGATTTCTGTCAAGTCGATTACGACACCCCGAAGTTGCTCAACAAACTTTGAAATAGAAACTTGTGGAGTTATGATATGTCATTTTATCCACCCATACAGCTTGTGTTACCTACTTGTGGGTACATTCAAGAATGGAGTAATATTTCACGTCATTTACGAACATCATAGACCATTTTTCAAGAAACGGTAAGTGCTACGCCCCTGACAAAGACAAATTCTTGTGTGCTCTGCATAATTCAATACACTTGCCAAATCTGTGTTGTTGGAAGAAACTATATACTTCAACAAAGAATTAATTTGCACGTGACCTGAAAATCCACTCCAAATCCCAACAAGAAAACAAAGAAGATCAACAAACAAATCTCCAGGTAGGATTTTCAACCAACCAAAGCATCAAATACAGGGAGAACACCAACCAGAATATACTTGTTCATTTATTTTTCTCTGTCTGAGTTTCTGTTGGATAACAATTTTTTTTTTGGCTCAAAGATTACGTCACATAAAACCAATCTCTCTTCTTTCATTTGGGCCTCAATCACATCTCTAAGTTGTCTTACATGTCCATGACCAGGAACATTAGAACAAAGGCACCCTAAAGCCCAACTCTTTGATGATAGAGAGAAATGGTAATAAGTATTTAAAAGCAACGTTGGAGGATGACAGTATGATCTTCCGTAGATTTTGGGTTAATTCATTTTAATGACAGATGCTCTTGATATTTTCACTTATCAATGCAAATATTTTTGAATATGTACGCTGAATAGTGACTAATAACACGTATTAACATTTCCATATCTGAGCAGATTCTCAAATCTAACATCTAACATATGCACAATATTAAAGAGGAACATGACGTCAGGGCCTCTGCGGGTGACACATTCATGGATGACAATGAGGTAGTACAGTATTGCACTGTTACTATGATGAAGACTTTAAAAAACTAAAAGAGCCTTTTTTTTTTTTTTTTCAAATTCAAAATGTAGGCAAAAAAAATTACTAGATCCCATAATATTCGCTTGTCTATTCATTTTAATGGGATATTTCCTCGAGATTTCCTGTTATTAAAGCCAATCTTTTCGAACCTGTCAGGTCGGTTGTGACTTTTGAAAGCATAATTAATGTCTATTTGGAAGGATGAAAGGTAGCGGGGATGGAGGGGAGTGACAAATGATTTTAAACTTTTATGAACTCAGAAAGGCATCAACCCGCCAAACTTTGAAAACTTGACTAGGTATGGAAAGTTAGGTAGGATAGACAAAATCATCGTAGGCAGAGGCACGGTTGTGAGTTCGAGGAGTGCAGGGTTGAATTGTAGAGAACATAATTTTTGGGTGCAATATGTATACATAGAACACAAGCTACCATAGTTCGATAACACCTATCCACGAAGTCGCGTTCATAAAATTGGCTAAGTGTGAAATTGAACGACGGTCGGTCAGAATCGTGATGTGAAGATATAGATGGAGATAATGATTTTTCAATTTACCACACTGGGAACCCCCGAGCACAGAAACGTGAGAAAGTGTAGAACCATAAACGCATAATAGAGTGGAAGAACAAAAGGTAAAAAATGGGAAAGTTTACAAGAGGAAAAAAAAATGGAGAGAACAACTATATTGCCCAGTATCAAAAACTACTCTCATAACTATGAAACCATAGTAAGACATAAACCATGGAAAAAGCATCACCAACTATGAAATATAGTTGGAGGCTGACAAACTTTGGTTGAAGGCATAAGAGATGCAATTTACATCGACTGGAAAATTTTGTATGTTATTTTATCTTAATAGTATTTTATGGGGAGTCAACTGCAAAATAATGTAACAACAGATCCAACTACGGATGCAGCACCCCAACATCACAAACCTTAGTCAAAAAAGAGAAAGAAAAAAATAACAACCTAGTTAAGAAGCACCAAAAGGCCCAACTGCAGCCATAGGACCCGAACCCTACAAATTCGAATCAAACAACAATAAACAACATCAAGTGAATAAAGAAGCAAGCGTCAACCAATCCACCAGGAATACCGCAGTTCCAATTACGGTTGTAGAACCCCAAACGTACAAACTACAACAAGACGAACATGAAAACAAGAACAACAACAACAGGAAAATAATAAATCAGTGGAGATGCAAGAAGCAAGCATGAACTAGTGAACCAACAATCTCGCTAAAGCACAATATTGCCCAAATTGACTACAGAGAACATTGCATATACAATTAAGAAATGGAAGAAAATGTATTGTAACAAGCCTCCTAAGTAAACATTCAATGCTACCAAGCTTGTTAGGTAAACATTTAAGTCTGTCAGAAATGCTCTGTAAACATTTAAGAAAAAATGAAATGTGGCAGGTCTTTGACGTACCAATTTTTTATTATTATAATTTATGTAACAATAGTTAGAACAGTAGAGAATGTATTCGAAGGAAAAACTTTGGATATGCTATCATATCAAACATTGGCATAAATTTACCTAGCAGAAAATGCTAAGACAAACATTCGAACTAATGCTAGCATTAATCCACCTTCAAGCAATACATAGGAAAAATATATGATTCAAAAAAACTATATACGATAAAAAAGTTTGGATATGTTAACATATAAAACATTGGGAATAATGAATTCGACAATAAGTCCTCCAATTTGTTATCCAATCAGATCACAACATATATGGTACTTTTTAGTATATAAAATCAATGTTTTTAGTTCCCTAGCTCCAACAATAGAGATTATGCAAATATTTGTGGTCAAAGGACAAACTAATATGAAGTCAACGAATTATTGATCGCTATAGTCTCTCTATGCCTATGGCAAGGACTAATAACACCTATAATTGATTGCTGAGATTTTTGTGGTGAAGAGTGTTTTCGGGTGAAATCGGAAAAACCATAGTACCTATAATTGAGTTACTCATCCTCAATACA
>JZKD02S1673958.1:128557-150471 GCA_000966675.3 Picea glauca
TCCACAAACATTTTCCCAAAAATTCCTTCCATCACATGCTCAACCCACTCACATCAAGATGACATGGTGCATTACACATTGAGGTACATTGTTTTGACACTTCATATTGAGTGATAGTGTTAATGTTTTGGGCATGAAAAGGACGATCATGGGTTGAATTGGATAATGAATCATAATGATTTGAATTTATACTTTTTTGCTTCTTTCACCTTGGTGGTCATCATCATCTCCTAGTCAAGTGTTGTCAATCTTGGGAAAAGTTGTACTACTAGGGGGCCTTAATGGGGGCAATGTGTCCATATCCCTTACCATGAATAACACAATCCATCTTTCCTTTCTCCTTTTTCCTTTATTTTGGGTTTCTTGTTACATGTATCCCAAAAAGGTACATGTTTCATGATCCCATGAGAATAAGGGTCTTGAAAGGTCGAAGTTGATGAAAATTTATACAAAATGATATAGAAAGATAAAAATCCCTAATTCAAAATAAAGGGCAAAGAAACAAGAAGGAAAAGAAAAGTATTAAAAACCAAGAAAGAAATGGAGCACAAGCTCTACCCCCTCGCTAAGAGGCCATCACCCCAAGTCTTATGCAATGAATGCATACCTAATAAAATGAATTAGCAAACCAAAGTCAAAATCCAAATAATGTTGAGGAAATAAAGAAAAAGGAAAACATGGGTTTGGAAAGACACAATTCTAGGGAAAGGGTACCTCATTTCCTAAGCACTCCCTCTACAAAGGCACTCATGATGATGCCTATTATACATGGCATTGCATGTTAATAACAACCTACCCATGAAGTGAACCCCAAACCATACCACATACCATTTCACATACTCCTAGATGGGTTCCTTGGGAAATACTTCTTATCTTGGCTACTAGCACACCTAATATGGGTAATAATGATCCTCCCATACCTAAACTTGGAAAATTGTATAACTTTGTAATCTGGTGTGAAGTTCGAAGAGGATACCTTGTGATATCTATCTAATGGATTTTTCATTGACATGACTCAATTTATATGTTGTATTTGATTTGTGTACCTTGCCTTCGGTCTTCAATATGCATTTGGCTACATGATCCCCTCCATGGATAATCGATTTCACATAGACACATGCTTGATTGACTCTTGGATCCTTTGGAAGATATTGGGGGGCTCTTTTCACACTTAAATCAAGGCCATCTCCACCACTTGAGAGAGGTCATTCCACATTTTGGGGAGGATGTTCAACCCTTTCATGACATGGATTCCTTGATGACATAACCTAGTAGTTATGGGGTATGATGTGACCCTTTGAAGATGGGATGTTGCACCTTTTGAGGATGATTTGACATCTCTTGATGGGACATTGCACCTTTTCAGGGGATGTCGGACGTTTTTATGATGATATGTCACCTTGATGATGGGAAGTTCCACCTTTTGGATGTGAATTTACACTTGGAGGGTTAAATGTTGCACCTTTTGGAGGGAAGAATTCATTTTAGATCCCCTTCACATTTCTTTTCACTTATTTTGAGGGAGGCCAACTCGAAAAGAAATTATATTTTGACACAATACCCATAATTATGCTAGATCAACACCATTATATGTATAATGGCCATGGGATTTCGTAAAAGTGGTCATAACCGAAATTTAGGCAAAAAATGATACAGTTATGGTGCTTTTAAAATCTACCATGAGAATATTATCACGAATTTTCAGCCACTCATGGGACACTTTTGGAGAAGGTCATTGAGGCTTTTGAGGTCATTCCACGTGTTGGGGATGAAAGATTGGCACATGAGGAGAGTTTACTTGAGTTTGAGAGAATCTTTGGGGTCTTTTGACTCATTCACTCATGTATCATGGATATTATTATATAGGTGGCATACCAACCTCGTAGTTTATGTATTTTTTACCATATCTCCAGGGTTTGTAAAGAGATAATGGTATTTTATATTCTTTTAGGATAAAAGCTAGTATAATATTATTATTGTAATGAGAAGGGTGCTAGATCTATCATATAAATAGAGAAGTACTTCTCATTTGTAAATCATTTCTACTTGTGGAGATATATCACTATTTGTTTTCTTCTACATTCTCTCTTATGAAAAATTCTATGGATGGCTAGCTAAAGAATTTTTTTGGAGAAGATGTTCTTGTGGATTCTTTTATATTAGATGGATATTCATTGCTAGGATTTTGATGGATGAAATATTTCTTGAGTAAGTGGTCTCTTTTCATCTTGTGGTTTTGTTTATGAATGAATTTAAGTGTAATATTGCTTCTATAGTTTTGGTTGAGCATTCTCTTGGATTTTTCTTGAACAAGCCCTTCTTATCAAAGTTCTTGGAAGGTTATTAGTGAAGAACCTTCCCTTGAATTGTCCTTAATATATTAGGAGGATATTCTAGGGTTAGTATTGAACAACCTCTATATATCACCCTAAAATGCATTAACTTATCTCCAAAGGAGTCCTTAATTGACCCCATATGCCCAAATATTGTAGGCACTAGTCACTCTCCCAATAGTCAATCATTTATTTATGAAAATTACTCTCTTTTTATTATTTTAGGGTTAATTAAGGTTTTTATTATAAAAAATTTAATTTTTCAGCCTTAAATAACCTACACGTTTTGACTTTTATGGATATTGTTGACCTAATAAATATTTTTAAAACCCTAATTTGTATTTCTGAATTGTTATTACATCCTTTTAGGGAACAAATTCTAGGGTTTTAGGGTTGTTATATGCCCCTTATTTTTCTAATTTTGTTAGTTAATGAAACCCTAATTTAGCTCATGTTTTATCCCCCATTTTCTTTGAGTTATTACTTGTTAAAGGGTTAATTTATTTGTTGTTGTTATAACTTATTTTATTGTTTTAATTTGACATATTTTTTCATGTTTTACAACAACCCTAGGAATTTTCTTCATTTGTAATGTTTGAGGATCCTCTTGATCCTTAAATTGACTTGGAAATACTCTTATATTGACCTAGATCTTCATCCCTTCAAATTTGGAAACTGCTTTGTCTTAGCATCTTATTAATAGCTTGTCTATCTTATTTCATCGGTGGTAATTTGAGTAGTTGCCCAAGGGGCCCTAGACTTTATTGTGTCTTTCCTAGGGATTCTTAGAGGCTACTAGGGAAACCTCCCTTGTGATGGATTTATTCCTTCACTAAAGAGATGAAAGTTGTTTCCTAGGTGACAATGATGACATCTTACTTTGTTCCATGTGAGATATTTGCACTGAGGTGTTATATTGTGTGGTAACAAGATGCAAATAAGTAAACTTATCCCTCAACCATGAAAAATGTCATATGCCATGAATAAAATAGTGTCTAAGGTTTGAACAATTAAATTGGATTGCATGAGATACTATGAATTAATCCCATATTCTCCTTGTCTTAGTTCTTGAATTCCTTCACTAAAGAGATGAAATTTGTTTCCTAGGTGACAATGATGACATCTTACTTTGTTCCACTACTCTTGTTCCTTGTGAGAGATTTGCACTAAGGTGTTATATTGTGGTAACACAATGAAAATAAGTAAACTTATCCCTCAACCATGAAAAATGTCATATGCCATGAATAAAATAGTGTCTAAGGTTTGAACAATTAAATTGGACTACATGAGATGCTATGAATTAATCCTATATTATCCTTGTCTTGGTTCTTGAATTCCTTCACTAAAGAGATGAAAGTTGTTTCCTAGGTGACAATGATGACATCTTACTTTGTTCCACTAGTCTTGTTCCTTGTGAGAGATTTTCACCGAGGTGTTATATTGTGTGGTAACACGATGCAAATAAGTAAACTTATCCCTCAACCATGAAAAATGTCAAATGCCATGAATAAAATAGTGTCTAAGGTTTGAACAATTAAATTGGACTGCATACGATGCTATGAATTAATCCTATATTCTCCTTGTCTTAGTTCTTCAATTCCTTCACTAAAGAGATGAAAGTTGTTTCCTAGGTGACAATGATGACATCTTACTTTGTTCCACTAGTCTTGTTCCTTGTGAGAGATTTGCATTGAGGTGTTATATTGTGTGGTAACACGATGCAAATAAGTAAACTTATCCCTCAACCATGAAAAATGTCATATGCCATGAATAAAATAGTGTTTAAGGTTTGAACAATTAAATTGGATTGCATGAGATGTTATGAATTAATCCTATATTCTCCTTGTCTTAGTTCTTGAATTCCTTCACTAAAGGGATGAAAGTTGTTTCCTAGGTGACAATGATGTCATCTTACTTTGTTCCACTAGTCTTGTTCCTTGTGAGAGATTTACACTGAGGTGTTATATTGTGTGGTAACACGATGCGAATAAGTAAACTTATCCCTCAACCATGAATAAAATAGTGTCTAAGGTTTGAACAATTAAATTGGACTGCATGAGATGCTCTGAATTAATCCTATATTCTCCTTGTCTTAGTTCTTGAATTAATTGAATGCTTCATCTGTTTTATCATATTATTTTCAAGGTAGCATGCAAAAAACAATTTTTACACCTTCCTTAGCCTTGCAGGGTTTATCCTTTCTATTAAATGTTTCCTTTTATTTCAAGTGAATTGTTTAATGTTTCTTGAAACCTGTCCTCGCCAACTAATAGAAATTGACCACACGAACACTGAAAAACATGCATTATGAGAGAGAATTTCTATGTATGTTTCTCATTAAAGATTCACATATGTATTTGCCTGCATATTTCCTATCAGAGAAACACTACAGGCATTGACTATCGGAGAACTTTTTGACCATGTTACGTATATGTTTGCAACCCACAAAGCAACACCATGTGGGAAATTTGTTGTGGAAATTTCGTATAGAAGTGTATTATTCATCTACTCGCAACCAACGAGACATAAACTTGCGGGATAATCTGTGCAGATGTTTTTCACCAGATTACCCTTTTGCAACCTTTCGTATATGTACATATTATGAAACCTGCAAGACGTGTGAGATAATCTCCACGGATATTCTCCATCAGAAAATAATATGAAATAATGATTAAGATTTCTGTGGTGAGTGTTTTCTCCGGGTTTGTTCATATTGTTACAATAATGTGGATATATTTAACAAACCTGAAGAAAAGAATATGAACGTTGTGTTCATCTACCTACATCCTGCGAACCGTAAGCCTGAGTTTCTCTAGCCATGCCATGGGACACTAATCGATTACCCACTAGCATATCTTCCTGCACACAAGAATCTTCCCGCAAATATATCTTTCGCAACACTGGTCATCTACATTTTTCCTGCCATTCTAGGAAATGAAATTAATGCATTAATTCGATGATGCAAGAACAACTGAGCACCGAACCTGGATTTGACTGATTCTACCATAGGCCATTACGGCTCACAACATGTGACTTAATAAGTTTTAATGCATTTTGTCCCTGAGGTTATTTCAAATTCCTTGAACAAAGAGATTAGCATACAAAAGAAAGTGAAATAAGTTTATGAATTGAGTTGGCTATGCAATTCTTGTAACCTGTCCAACCCTTACTACATTATGAATACTGTAGGTCCTAGAAATATGAAATGTCGAGAGTATCAGGACACTGAGGTTCAGAACAATGCCACTTAGTCTCTCAGCTGAAATGGAAAAGTTAAATACATTTTCCATATCAGACAGTAGTCATAGTATTGGGACTCAAGGATGTTATACATAGGAGAACATATACCAGATGTTTCTTGTTAGGGACTTCCTAGAAGACGATCCAAACATTGGGGTATATCTGAACACAAGGAAGAGTGGCATATACGCCATTGTTTCCCATCCAATGATTATGCAATATCATGAGATAACCAAATGGACATATGATGATGCGGGTGGATCTCGGTGGCCATCCACCTTTTCCATTGAAACAATGTTTTCAAGACTGAGGTTTTGATAAACCATGATATTCACCCTTTAGATGGGGAATAAAATGTAATTCCATCTCCATTTGCTAATTAAAACCCTCATTTGTACATTCCTACAACATTAATGAACTAGATCCCATTAGAAATCCGTAGTTAAGCGTGCTTGGAATAGAGTAGTACTAGGATGGGTTACCTCTCGAGAAGTCCTAGTGTTTTACATTCCTATGACATTTTGTAAAATTAGACCAATTTATCTCACTTACATCATGGGAATTATTCTCCTTTCACCCTCTCATATATAATCAAGGTGGAGGAGGTTCTTTGAGCATGCAATGGAGTGTGATGTAGTGTTTATTGCAAATGAGTGTAGTTGGCATATCTTTCTCTTCAAAGATAAGCTACCACCATTCTAGCTAGTTTATGTTCTACAATATTCTGTTATTCATTAATAGAAGTTGGGTTTCACTATATTTCTATGTTCTATGCTATCGTTTTGTTTTTATCTCATTTCGTACTTCCTATAATCTAGATAATTGGTATGAGAGCAGGTTGTTTTTCCATGGGAACTCAAGTTTGAAGAATATTTTGGGTTCAAAAATTTGCAACAATCTTCGACCTCCTTTTGGTACTCTCGGAGTCCATTTGCAGGACCATAAACTATAAGTATCATAATTGGTCCACATGATTTACAAGTTTTTTTTTCCCTCATGCCTTCATTCACCATTTCAAAATAATCCCTACATGGATTCACTACATCCATTAGTATGCAACGTTTTTCAAAATTTTGTAGGGTTTCCATGTTTCCCATGAAGGTTCCATGGCATCTACAACAACCTATGCTTCTCTACAAACCCTTGGCATACTTTGTGGCCTTATACACTCAATTCTCTCACATTCAACATCATTGCATATTCATGCAACCATTTTACATCTTAACAAATATACATACAACTTATGGAATCTCGGGAGACCTTATTTCACCATTTTCTCAACTTAACCACAACTATATGTCCACCATATGAGCACAATAATGGATGAAATACAAGGAAACTATATTATGAAAAATTTATATAGGTTCCACAACCTCTACAGAGTGCTTCAAAGGGAATTACATATCTCATTTTAAATTATTTTCTATTGGCTCAAATGGGTTTTTCATGGAATTTCATTTCGTTTCCTGGTTTGTGAGATATGATTGATTGAAGCACCAAAGGTCTATAAAACGGTGCGACCACACATACCTTGAGTTCTAGAAAGATTTTTCTCACTCCATATGATACAATAGAGAAATAATATTATATAAATGAAAATATCTCTTTGATACCTCAAATGGGTCTTCAACAGAATTGAATTTCATCACCAGTATAAAAAGATATGAACAAAATTGCAACTAGAGGTTCTCCGCTAGAAAAATATGATTTTTTTCATTTCAATTTTTTTTTTAAATCCTATTGTGATTTTTTTTACCCATGTAAAATACCCCATAAACTGTAATCAGAATTAACAAAAATCTTGACATTTCCAACTTGGTTATGGGTCATCCACAAACCAACGGTTATGGGTCATCCACAAACCAACGGTTATGGGTTAACCACACAAAACCCTTCTCTTCATTGGCATTCGACACATTGTAATCATGATGGTACAATGAACATAATGTGGTCTCTTTTTTTAGCATGGGTGAAATGATGGGGAAAATCCTTTTCTAAGGGGGGAGGATTTATCCGAATCTTAGGGGGGCTTATAGTCTAAGTTCAGATGTATAAGTCATAAATTCATTTTTTATGTAAAAAGGAAATTGATAGATATGTAATTGATGGAATCAAACCTAATCAAAATTGACTTCATCCAAAAGACACATTATAAAAAGGAAATAGAAAGAGAGTGAAGGTCGAGAAGGAGAGGTCCAAAAATTGGTCTCATTGCATGTAATGGTTCTTCTTAATGGAACCCTTTTTCTCCAACTCTCTCTCTTTCTCATATTTTTGTGGTGTATTAAGTTCATGGAATTTCATCAATGTTCTTGTGATTAATTTCATGAAATATTTGTATGTTTTCTCTCATCTTCTCTTGGCATTCAAACCTTAATTTCATGGAATATTTGTATGTTTTCTCTCCTCCTCTCTTGGCAGTCAAACCTTCCAGATCCTAGCCCTCAAGATCTGGATAATGTAGATGAAGATGTAGAACACAAACTGGCTAGAATGGTGGTATCTTATCTCTGAAGAGAAAGAGATGATGACTATGCTCATTTACAATAAACATTACACCACACTCTATTACATGCTTAAAGGACCTCCTTCACCTTGATTACATATGAGAGACTAAGAGTAGAATAACTCCCATGATGGATGTGGGATAAATTGGTTTGAGTTTAAAAAATTTCACAGGCATGTAAAACACTAGGACTTCCCAGGAGGTCACCCATCCCAATACTACTCTAACCCAATAGCGCTTGACTTCAGAGTTATAATGGGATCTGGTGCATTAATGCAGTAGGAATACTCATAAGACCACTAGGAAATAATTACAAGATGATTGCAATTAACAAATGGAGATGGAATTGCATTACATTCCCCATCAAAATGATGAATATCGTGGTTTATCAAAACCACAAGCTCAAAAACATTGATTTGGTGGGAAATTTGGATGGCCACTGAGATCCACCTAGATCAATCCTCCCCCCTTAGGAAGAAATGGTCCACATTGCATCAAGTTCCCTTGGGAGATGGGGCAAATTTTGCTAAATCTGAACCTTGGTGAGCCAATTTCCTTGTTGAAGTAGTTTTCCTACTTATACTTGGCACTGGAATGTTGAAGGATGTCATGAACCTATTGTTGGAGGTGTTGGATCTGTTCAACAAATCTAGCCTTGGTTTGAGTGTGGTATAATTCTGTTGGTGAAGATGCAACATGAAGCACTATATCAATGGGAGCCAATGGTTGAAACCCCAAGAACACCTGAAAAGGGTTATGGCCAATAGAGATATGAAGATCTCTTTTATAGATATGATGAACATATTGAAGACTCTCATTCTCTAGAATGGAACATCTATAGATTGGACCATTGGTTAAGGGAACACCGAACACCAAGTCAATGGAATGCTTGAATTGGTAGTGCAGAGGAACTCATGTAGGTGAAACAATATATTTTTTCTCCTCTACAATCTTGTTGACCTACTTCTATCATATAAAAAGGTCTTGGGCCGAGTCTATAGCGGTCGTAGTGACCTTATGATCACCTTTTGACTAGATCATGAAGAGGGAAAACTTAGTGGTATTAGAGAAATCCTCTCCTTGTTATTTCTCGATGCATGTCCTCAATGAGTTCAAGGTATAGAGAGTTGGGTCTTGAGCTAGTTTCACTTGGGAATGGTCACTCTCACTATCCTAAGCAACCTCCCATGGTGGAAGAAAAGAGAGATGATAGAGTAGGATATCCTTTCAAGACGCTTCTCAAGGAATCTCTCACACGACATAGGAACAAGATGATGGACAAAATTTCTCAAATCCTTCAACGACTATTGACGGCATCTGAGGCATCTTCAATAAACAACCATTTCATAGGCATGACACCCTTCAAGGTACACGTTAATTTTGATATCCTCTTATTTGAAGGATAGATAGATGAAGATGCTCTAGAGAAGTGGTTTAATATACTAGAAGGTTATTACTCTATCCAAAAATTTTCTGTTGTAGAAAAGATCACCCTCGTGCTCCTTAAATCCCTTCCCCATGTCAAATCTTGGTGGGAAGGTTACTAGGAGAGGCACACCATGGATGAATCTATGCCATTTGTGTTAGAAAAACAAGATCACACAACAATAAAATAAACAAATGTGGAAATTAAACACATAATATACACAATACAATAGAGACACAGATATACGTGGTTCACCCATTGTGGGCTACGTCCACCAGAGAAATTGACAGGTCCTTGATTTTTATTATCCAACAAAATGAAGGGATACAACCTACAACACAACTATTGTAACTTCCTCTTCTATCTCTCACAATTTCCTCTCTCATAATACAATATTCACTATCACTCACAACCACAATACAATTCCCTCATAAAATAGGGTTTCCTTTTAGGGAAAAAATGCCTAACATAAATTCTATCATCATGTATGTGACTTTATAATGAAGGTTCCATATTTACTATGAAATTACAATATTTTACAAGGCAATTTTTCCCAAAATTTCACTTCGGGGGATTTTCCCCCAAATACCCCGCCAAGGGGGGGCTCCATTAACTGTCACCACCACCCCTAGATCCCATCAGAACAATAGTGGGGGAGAAATCCCCCCTACATGCCCCCATCAAGAAATGGGATCCAAGCATGACTCAAACAAACCTATGAATCAAGAAGATAATCAGTCTCCACAACCAACAATTTGGAAAAGAACCCACTTGGGCAACCTTTGTGGGTGACCTCAATGAGGAGTTCTATACTATTGGAATTTATGATGACTAGTATATGGGATGGATGACTATGTGTCATAAGAGAGACGGAACAATGTCAGAGTATAAAAAACTATTCCATACCCTACGCTCAAATATGAGTATTCAATATTTTTAGAGACACCTGGTTATGAAGTACCACAATGGCATACACAGAAACATCCAAATAGAGATGGTTTTCTTTGACATCTCCTCTCTAATAACTTCTTATCGATATGCTATCAAAATTGAGCAGAAATTGAAGAAGTCTAATCCTTGTCATTTTTAAGATCAAGTCCCCAATGAGGTCAGAGTATTGGGAGTTGGGTCTTAAGCTAGTTTTTATTGAGGATGACCACTCTCACTAGCCCAAGTGACCTCCCATGGTGGAATAAAAGAGAGACAACAAAGCAATAGATCCTTTCAAGATGTTTCTTGAGGAATCCCTCGCATGAAAGAGGAACAAGATGATGGACAACTTTTCCTAGATCCTTCAACAATTACCGATGGCAATCGAGGCATCTTTGATAAACAACCATTTCAAAGGTGAAATTCCCTTCAAGGTACAATTAAATTTTGATATTCCCTTATTTGAAGGCCAAATAGATGCAAATGCTTTGGAGAAATGGTTGAATATGTTGGAAGGGTATTACTCTATCCAAAAATTTTCTGATAGTGAAAAGATCACCTTTGCACTCCTTAAATACCCTCCCTTTGTCAGAGTTTGGTGGGAAGGTTACTAGGATAGGGACATCATAGCTGAATCTATGACATTCGGGAGAAAACCCACTTGGGAAACATTTCTAGATTCCCTCGAGGAGGATTTCTATCCTATCGAAAAATATGATGACCAATACATGAGATGGATGACTCTGTGTCATGAAGGAGAAAAGATGGTGTTAGAGTACACAAACATCTTTCATACCTTGTTCTCAAAGTTGGGTATCAAAGAATCCCAACTACACCTAGTTTTGAAGTAATGCAATGTCTTACAAAAGTACATCCAAATAGAGATGGATTTATTGGACATCTCCTCACTAGGAGCTACTTATTGATATGTAGTCAAAATCAAGCATAAATTTAAGAAGTGGAGTAAGCGAGAATTTGGGTTTGCAAATATTCCACAACAGAAGCATGGAAAAGGAAACCCTAACTCACATAAAAAGGGATAGAGAAAGGAAATCCCACCTCAAGTCAACTAGTCCAAGCCATAGGAAATAAAGGGTAACATGAAGATGAAAAATGACATTGTAAGTTCCACAAAATCCCTTGGCACAACACTAAGAAATGTTGCTTGAAACAATCATTGTTGGACAAGATTAAAGAAAAGGAGTTAAACCCTGAATCAGACTCTAATTCAAAACAAAGAAAGATGATAATTGATGTAGAACCCAACGCTACCATTGCAATTACAAATTTCCAACTGGATGAGTTAGAGGATATTGGGGAGGGGCAGTACCTTTTCCAATCACATATGTGGGTAAAGGGAACCCCACTACATTTCATTGTTGACAATGGAAGTCAAAATAACTTGATCTCAGCTGAGATCATCAAAAGAATGAAGATGTTGATAATGCTACACCTCCAACCATACACCATGGGATGGTTGATCCAGGTATGAGACATCTGCATCAAAAAAAAGTTCTACGTTTCATACGACATCAATCCCTTCAAATATGAGGTGTTGTCTGATGTTTACCCACTTAAAATTTGTGACGTTATTTTAGCAAAACCTTATATGTGGAAACGTTATGTTGTTTATGAGTCTTGGCCCCACAATGTCATTGTTAATTTGGGAGTTCATCTCTATAAGGTACCAAAGGTATTTCTGACTACTACCACTTCATTGATCTTGGAAAAACCTTACCACAAAGTAATCTCTCCTACCAAAAAGTTTTCCCTCTTCACCATCCGATCAGAAGGTGAACAAAAGGTCATTGCGACCACTACAACCTCTCCGAAGACATTTCTATAAAAAAAGAAGCAGGTCAACAAGATTATAGAGGAGCACAAAGATATTTTTTCACCTACGGGGGTTCCTTTGCACTGTCAATTCAAGAATTCCATTGAATCAGTGCCCGATTCTCCCTTACCTAATGGTCCAATATATAGACTCTCCCTTATAGAGAATGAGAGTCTTCCATATGTTCACCTTTTTAGGTGTGATTGGGGTTCCATCCATTAGCCCCCATTGATATATTTCCTCCTATCGCATCTTCATTGATAGATTCGTCCCACACTCAGACTGATGAAAATCATGCAGCTAGATTTATTGAACATATATAGAACCTCCAATAATAGGTTCATGGCATCCTTCAATAGGCTAATGCAAGTATAAGTAGGAAAACTACTTTAGTAAGGAAAGCGGCTCACCAAGTTTCAAATTCAAAATAAATTTCCCCATATCCTAAGGGAACTTGAAGCACTAGGGACCATTTATTCCTAAGGGAGGAGGAATGATCTAGGTGGATCTCAGTGGCCATACACCTTTTCCACTAAATCAATGTTTTCAAGCCTATGGTTTTGATAAACCATGATATTCACCCTTTTAATGGGGAATGTAATGTAATGTCATCTCAATTTGTTAATTATAGCCATCATATGTACATGAATGCAACATTAATGCACCGGATCCCATTATAAATCTGCAGTTAAGAGTTCTTAGGATAGAGTAGTACTAGGATGGGTGACCTCTAGGGAAGCCCTATTGTTTTACATGTCTATGGAATTTTGTAAACTTAGACACATTTATCCCACATGCATCATGGGAATTATTCTCCTCTCACTCTCATATATAATCAAGGTGAAGGAGGTCCTTTAAGCATGCAATGGAGTGTGATGTAATTGTCATTATCAATGAGCATAAATGACATCTCTTTCTCTTTAGAGATAAGATACCACCATTCTAGCCAGTTTGTGTTCTACATTATTCCATTATTCATTAATAAAAGTTGGGTTTCACTATATTTTTGTGTTCTCTGCTATAATTTTGTTTGTATCTCATTTCGTTCTTTCTATAATCCAGATCATATGAATATGTTGTTATAGAAAGATTTGTCTCACCCTATGCAAATTTGCTGAGAAGGCCTTTTCCATTTCCCTATGCAGACTTGAAGTCCCTTTTTAGCAATTCTCAGAGATAAAAATAATATTTTTCCACATATACGCACCCTAACTATTATACAACATGCATATATGCAGGTTTCACCATTGCAACCCACATACATTAGGTTTTGTGCCCAAAATTTAAAAATGGTGTCGGGTTTCCATGTCACTTCATGAGATCCATGATCCTTGACCTTCCATATACTAGAAAATTTCCAACTCAGCCCTTCAGTTCCATTTGAAGGCTATAAATGGGCCATATCCAAGCTGTGGAAAATAGGAGAAAAATTCAACTTTGAGAGCAAAGTTACTCTGGAGAAATTATTCACTTCATATTGAGTATGCATCCCTTTATCCTTTTAAGTTTGAACACATTGTTCAGGCCCCAAGATCTTCTCTACTTGATTGAGAACCTCATTGTCTCTCTTATATGAGCTTGTCTTTGGTGAAGGATTGAAGTGGTGGAGGCCCAGATGGAAGGTACTTAGTTTCTCGGTTCCGAACTGCGACAACACAAAAGTTTGTCATTCATACACTTCTACTGATTACATTTTAATATAAATACTCTTTTATCGTCCAATCAATGTCTTGCAAATATTTGAATTTTTATTCCATGGGCATATTTGTTATGAATATTGATTGATTATGCTATTTAATTTGATAACTTTATATATTATCACCATATTCTTGCGTATCTTGGTTGTTGAGGACAAGTTGCAGGTGTATTGCTTTGAGTCAAGTGCTCAATGTTAGACTACATCGAACATTTGGACGAGGTAGACTATTTATCTTGTCATGTTAGCATATTTATTTATATAGCATACTTGAGATTGGAGTTGATTTCTGCAGTCATTTCCATCTTTTGTGATTTACCCCATGCCATAGAGAGATTTTCCTCGTAATAGAATTGGCTAGCATACTGGGGAAATAATCTTATTTTCGAGGTTTGGAGTGTTTTTCTCCTTTGATTGCTCTAGTTTATATTGAGTTTCTTGTCGTTTGATTGCTTGACAACCTCTGTTCATTTTCAGTATGAGTTTCTTAGCCTTATCCTTAACCTGAGAATGTTTCAATACATATACACGGGTTTTTTCCTGACAGTCGTGTACATACGCGTGTTGTCATTCTGTAGGAATTGTATATACACGTTTTTCTCCTAAACAATCACGTACATCATTCTTGTATGCTTGGTCGTTGAGTTTGATGGTTGTTTGGTAAATTTTGATGGTTGTTGGGTCTTTTTAGGTCTTTGTTATGACTGTTAAGTGCATGCAGAGTGATAGGAAACCTTTCTTTGGTTGAATTTTTAGGAGTTTCCTTTCTCATCATTCTTTTCATTGATTTTCCTTGCATCTTGGGATGGGTGTTTTCTTCTTGATATCCTACTTAGTTTATCTTTGTTTACATACAGTAGAATTTTTATATCAAGTTGTTGTTTAGTCCTTGCATTTTCATTCTTTTATATTGAAAATAGAAAAAATATAGACATTTTGCATTATTGGCATTTGATATTTTGGGTTCTTATCATTGATCTTAGTACATGTATGGAAAGATTGCATCTTTTTTTTAATTGCAGAATTAAATTGAAAAATTTATTTTGAAAATCTTATCATTTATTGGGAATTGAAGTTAGGACTTTGCATTTTATTCATATTCATTTATTTTACTTGCTAAGTCATAAGATCATCAGTTTCACGACCACACCTTTTTGAGTAATCAAGGCTACTAAAAGCAATGCTGATAAATTTAAAATTGATTAGAAACGATTTTATTTTTGGGGTGCACAAACTAACTTAGGATTTAGAGCCTTGGAATAGGATTTTGTGAGTAAACTTCTCCAAGGCTATTAAGATCAACATATGTGTCTGACTAAGGGAGTGGTGAAATACATTGTATAATTGGTGACATCATGAGGCTCCACTTACACTAGAGTTAAGCATGAGGTCACAGGAAGTTGGTCGAGGGGATTCCCCCCCAATACCTTGTTAGCATCAGATATATTTATGGGGATCTATTCTTATATGAAGATATTGCTAGTACCTTTACCACTGCGAGAGGCGGTGATTTCAAGATTTAGGGCTTTGTTGCTCTACCCATACAGTAGACCTGAGTTACAACTATTTGCTTGCACATCAGTTATATTGTGGTTGCTCAGTTTCTTGAAATAGGTACCACATACGTTACTTGCAAAGGTTATTTTGCAGGTACCATGGGTTAGATAAGGGTCAGACAACACACAACCTTTATGGAGGATTAACTCTCCAGGGGGATCTAACCGACTGGTTGTTAAGCCCATGAGGGCACTTATAACTAATTATCATACCTCCTATATTTTGCAGGGAGTCTTAGGCCCGTCTTGGGTGAGGCATACCTACTTTAGGGAGGAAGGCCCATTTCAACCACTTTATCTTTTTTGCGCGCATATTGCCCTTTTGTTTATTTTGGTGTGCTCTTTGATTATTAGTTTTCCTTAGGATTTTGTATTGAGTCATAAGTTTTCATTACTATGGTTGGTGGAGCCCCCGTGACTCCGTCAGTTAGTGCTACCTAACCCATGGTCTTTGCTCATTGAATGGGGACGAATCATTTTGCATTTCCGAGCGGTATGACAAATCATGATACTCAACCAATACCTCGGGCCTCTAATAATTTTTCTCATGGTATGCTAGACATGTCTTCATACTTTCCATCCTTCGTCTTGTCTCCTTATGTGAATCCTAGTTTTGGGTCTGGGGGCATGATGCCTCCTTATTCTCCCTTTTCATTTGGTGGGAGTCATATCCCTCAACCAACTCTTATGGTAGGAGGTTGGAATATTCCTTCCTATGGATCCAATCCTAGATTCACTTTTCTAGGAGCAAGTGCTCAAGTGGGTAGTCATTCTGCCTATTACATCTCGTCCATCTATCCTTCTTTATCTATGTTGGTTCCTACAAATTCTTTTCCCATGGTGGACCTCCATATATCCTCTGGTATTTCATCTGGGGGGAGTCGGTTTTATAGTACAGGCTACCCCTTTCACGAAATCCCTTCGTCTGGGGGCAACATATATCCTCACCTGATTAACCCTTGCAAGCAGCTTCCTCGATGACGATGCCCTTACAACCCTTTATGAATTAGTATGGAGGAGGATACTATCATGATGGACATGGCCATGGTGTATACCATAACCCTTCTTGGCCTACAATTTCTCAAAACCAGTCTTTCCCGGAACATTGATCTAAAATGTCGCAACCAACTTCTGCCACCAGTCCAGTTACTGCAAGTCATATTGGTATTATATCACCAACCTCTACTAGTCATGTTGGATATAGGTCAACAACCTCTGCAAGTCATGTTGAAGACATGCAACCAACCACTGCAAGTCATGTTGGGGGCACAAGTCCAGTCACTGCGAATCATATTTGCAATATATCACCAACCTATGCTAGTCATGTTGGAGATAGGTCAACAACCTTTGCAAGTCATGTTGAATACCAACAACCAGCCATTGTAAGTCATGTTGGGGGCATAAATCTAGTCACATCTAGTCACACTGCACATTCATCACCAACATATGCTAGTCATGTTGGGGTTTTATCACCAACCTTTGCTAGTCATGTTGGAGATAGGTCAACAACCTCTGCAAGTCATGTTGAAGACATGCAACCAACCATTGCAAGTCATGTTGGGGGCACAAGTCCAGTCAACGTGAGTCATACTGGAATTATATCACCAACCTATGCTACTCATGTTGGACATAGGTAAACAACCTCTACAAGTCATATTGAATACCAACAACCAACCGCTGTAAGTCATGCCGAGGGAACAAATATAGTCGCGGCTAGTCACACTACACATTCATCACCAACCTTTTCTAGTCATGTTGGAGATTCATCACCAACCTATTCTAGTCATGTTGGGGATTCATTATCAACCTATGTTATTCATGTTGAAGGCTCTTCACCAACCTCTACTAGTCATGTTGGGAATTCATCACCAACCTCTGCAAGTCATGTTGGATATTTTAAACTAGCCTATGCAATTCATACTGGGAGAATGTCACCAGCCATTGCAAGTCATGCTGGGGGAATTCATATGAATGAGAAGACTAGACGTGTAAGAAATAATCCCAAGTTCCTTTGAAGACTTTGAAAAGGATATCACCTTACTCGTTTGTGCCCTGCTATTGCTGTGGTACAAGAAGCGTGGTCCTTGCTTGGGGGCCCTTCGGGTTCTGAGTCATATTTGGTTTTCTAACCTTATTTGGTTGATACAAAGGTCATGCTAATGCAATCTTCGGCTAACACCACTCTTATTTTTGGGGGTGATGCGTATCTTAACCTTGTTGTCTCGCATCCTGTTCAACTAGTAGTTGTGTCGATGCAATCTTCAGCTAACACCACTCCTATTTTTGGGGGTTATGCGTCTCTTGACCTTGTTGTCTCACATCCTATTCAACCAACAAGTGAAGAAGTAGTCATTTACATGCAATCTTCGACCGATTCGACTCTTCTCTTGGAGAGTGAAAAGCCTAAGGAAGTGACATTGTTGATGCAATCTTCGGTCAATCCCACTCTTCTTTTGGAGGGTGATGCATCCCTCGACCACGTCCTTAGCATTTCTAGTCTTGTACCTTCTGAAAAAGGGAGCATTCTACTCTCTCCGAGCAAGCTCCCTCCAAGTCCTAGGGTGGTTTCCTTTGATTGGAATGATCTTGTAGAGACTCGACTTCCTTCTTATACAACCTTCCAGATAAGGGGAATTCTTCAATATATTGTAGATAAGGTAACCTCTGCAAGTATTTTATCCTTCTCAACTTGGAAAGATTTGGGTTTTCCCAAGCTTGGGTTAGCTGTCTATGAGTTATTCAATTTTGACAAAAGTCCTACACGGGAGCCTTGGCCTCCCCCATTATATGCTTCTTAGAACAACATCCTCCGATTCTTGTTTAAGCTCTTTTCTGACTCTCTCAAAAAGAGAAAATATTGCCGAGTGAACTTGTCTCTTTCACACTCATTAATTGGATTTGAAAGGATGTCTATTTGGTGTAAGTTTAACACTTTTCGGACCAAGTAGACTAATTTGGAAAGAGGAATACTGTAGTCATTAGTGGCTAGAAGAGTTCTCCTAGGTATTGTTTTATAATTTTTCAGGGCTAGGGGATTAAATTTACGAAAAAGGATGTTCTTTGGAGTTAAGTTGTAATTGCATCTCATTATCTTGCTTGGACTATTGAGCCTATTGTCGGTTCTCTCTTTCACATAATAATCCTATCACCTCAATAGTTTGCATCATCAACCAAGAAGAGCCTTGTTTATATCCTTTGCAGCTTAACACCCTATACCCCAAGAGGAAACATTCCCCCGAGTGTCCATATCCTGCATTCAACTCCTTGTATTGAGCATAGGTATGTTCCACTTTTGGAAGTAGTTTCTTATTAGCGAGATTCGTTTCCTCCTCTCTATCATATAATTTATTTTACTATGAAAAAACAAAAAAAAATGGGTGGGAAAATAATATTATCTTATATTGGCAACAATTGTGTCGCCTTTGAACAAAGCACAAAATTTTGAGTCCACTTGTCATCAAAATTTTGTGTTTAGAATGACCTTAGGAAGTTGAGCTCATTACTTAGAGTTTACTCCCCCAATTGGTTACTCTTCCAGTCCCCATGGAGAGTTTGATTGTCGCCTCCTGCATCACAGAGTTTCATCATTGAGTCTATGCTGCCAGAGTATTCCATATGTCTCATTCTCTTGTTCAAAGGATGTCTATCTTCCTGTGTCGAACATTTCTCAAAAATATTGAACTTGCATGTCGTCCATACCCTTAGTGTGCCTCAACGTTACATGAATATGTAGTCCTATCATGCACCTCGGTCCTACTTTCATCATTGGTAGGTAACCTTGAACCCAAAATTCGACATTTCATCATTGGTCGCTGACTGGGGGGTTTTCCTTGTGTTCGACGGTAATAAATCTATTCACACATTTGGATTTGTGTAGTGTCTTGGATTCCATTAGCCTTATTGGTGGTTTCCTCTCCTTTTTCAATATTTTTCATTTCTTTTTTCTATTCAGAGGGTCTTTTTCATGTACCGCTTGCATTTGACGCACATGAAAGACACACAGGATCGTTGGTTTGTGAACATGGTCTTCCTCTGAATTCCTACAAATCTTCAAGCTACTTATTTGTAACCCGTACTGAATGACGAGAGATGCCTCAATGCTCTCATTTTAGTGGGTCTCCTTCCATCAACTTCAACCCATCTATTCTGGAAACAAGACCTAGAGTCTTATGAGTACCTAGAGGCTTGTAGTCATTAATGGCAGGTTCTTTCTCCATTGACATTTTGGAATACATAAATGTCTTCTAATCGATGGTTTCTTCAAATGTTTGACCTCAAAACCTTTATTCACACTTGTAAGAATGTACTTGGTGCCTTGATACCTACTTTCATTATCGATAGGTTGTCTCGCATTTGTTAACAGTATACCTTAATGACCGGTATTCAAACAAAGCTCATTGTGTTCAACCTCAACTCCTTTGTTCACATGATGTAGACTTACACCTTTGGCGGATAGTGTAGAAGAATTGAAGACATCAGTTCATAGTCATATATTTCCTGATTTGTTCCTATCTTTCATTGGACCAGTACCTATGTGACTTAGGTGATCATGGGAGATCATATTGTACTCCATTGTATATAGATATCTTCATATTGATTTTGAGACTGGTTTTACTGGGCCTTGTTCTTGACTATGATAGTCTCTAGCATGTAGCCAACTTTGTTTTGTCTATTCATGGCCACGAACCACTGTTTGGTATATTTTCACATGGATCTGTCGTGTAATTCAAATTGGCATCCATGTGCACAAAGTCAGTACAGATTGTAATATTCTCATGAGAAACTAATTCATCTAGCTGGGTCTCCATTACTCTAGTTCTGGGTATTATAATGTATTTCATCCATCCCAAATACTCTTATGACCTCACACATTAGGGGGCATATGTTATATCAATATTTGGCTCACCCTATGCAAATTTTCTTAGAAGGCCTTTTGCATTTCCCTATCCAGACTTAAAGTCCCATATTTTCAACTCCCAGAGCTAAAAATAATATTTTTCCACATATACATGCCCTAACTATTATACAACATGTGTATACGTAGGTTGCACCATTACAAACCACGTACATCAATTTTTGTGCCCAAAATTAAAAAAATGGTGTCGGGTTTCCATGTCACATCATGAGATCCATGATCCTTGACCTTCCATATACTAGAAACATTCTGACTCGGCCCTTTAGTTCCATTTGAAGGCTATAAATGGGCCATATCCAAGCTTTGGAAACGAGGAGAAAAATTCAACTTTGAGAGAAAATTTACTTTGGAGAAATTATTCACTTCATATTGAGTTTGCATCCCTTTATCCTTTTAAGTCTGAACACATTGTTCAACCCCCATTCTCTTCCCTACTTGATTGAGAACCTCATTTTCTCTCTTATATGAGCTTGCATTTGGTGGAAGATTGAAGTGGTGGAGGCTCAAATAGAAGGGACTTAGTTTTTCCCAGAGCGAAAAATAATATTTTTCCACATATACACGCCCTAATTATTATACAACATGTTTATACATAGGTTTCACCATTACAGCTTGCGTACATCAGGTTTTGTGCCAAAAATAAAAAATGGTGTCGTGTTTCCATGTCACGTCACGAGATCCATGATCCTTGACCTTCCATTTAATGGAAACATTATGAATCGACCCTTTATTCCCATTTGAAGGATATAAATGGGCCATATCCAAGCCGTGGAAAAGAGGAGAAGAATTCAACTTTGAGAGAAAATTTACTCTGGAGAAATTATTCACTTCATATTGAGTCTGCATCCCTTTATCCTTTTAAGTATAAACACATTGTTCATTCCCCAATATCTTACCTACTTGATTGAGAACCTCATTTTTTCTCTTATATGAGCTTGCATTTGATGGAGGATTAAAGTGGTGGAGGCCCGGCTAGAAGGGAATTAGTTTCTCGGTTCCGAACCGTGCCAACACAAAAGTTTTCATTCATACACTTATGTTGATTACATTTTAATAGAAATACTCTTTTCTCATCCAATTAATGTCTTGCAAATATTTGAATTTTTATTCCATGGGCATATTTGTTATGAATATTGATGGATTATTCTATTGAATGTGCTAAATTTATATATTATCACCATATGCTTGCGTATCTTGGTTGTTGAGGAAACGTTGTAGGTGTATTGATTTGAGTCAAGTGCTCAATGGTGGACTTCATCAAACGTTTGGAAGAGGTAGGATCTTTATATTGTCTTGTTAACATATTTGTTTATGTATAATACTTGAGATTAGAGTTGATTTATGTAGTCATTTCCGTATGTTGTTGTAGTGTCCCCAAGGCCGAGCCCCGTTACAGATCATGTTATATGCAAAGAATTGTAAATATGTTCTATAGGCTAGTGAGCCAAGTTTTGTATAAGTTGTAGGCTTATGAGTTT
>JZKD02S1673958.1:188890-202482 GCA_000966675.3 Picea glauca
TAAAAACACTGGTGTACTGTGTATGTGTATGATTTCTCATTTGTTCATTGTTTATTTACTCTGCAACTATTGGATGATAATGCTACATTGATATAACACTTGCATATTGTGGTTAGAAAAGGATTGAATTGCTCTATTACTGATTCATCCCCCCTCTCATTAATCCAACAGAAGCCAGGGGCCAATTGAATGAATGACAACATGACACCATGTTTTGTCCCTTCAAAATGGAGATTGCAAACTGTAGGTCGTGTCTACATGAATTCCATGGGAATCCTAAGTAGATCAGTTGAGGAAGAGACAAAAAGGTGGAAGAAACAACACCAGAGATAACACATAGGACATGAGACCAAATGCACATATGAAATAGAATACAACGAGTAGTTGAGAATGGTATTAGAGGAGATCCTAGTACATGGGAACTCGAGAAGAGTTAACCTAAGAAGAAACACATGAACGATAGACTCGTAGACAAAAAGGGAATAGTGAGCAGAGGTTCTCATGGGCGTAGATTTAAGAATAAAACAAAATGGAAATATTTCCTTGAGGAAAATAGGAAGCTTTTCCAATTTAAGATTGATCACCTTGAAGCAGAGAAGACTTGGATCCATACTAGAGAAATAAAGGGATAAAACTTGGTGCTTATTGGACAGAAACTGACACTGGTAAGGGGAGGTCACTGAGGGACTGCTTAGTAGAGAAGGGACTCCCTTATGCAGAAGAAATATAGTTAATAAACCACCTCATAAACCTGTAGAGACCCCGAGCTCAGTGGGAAGGGGGAAACTTATGCTATTGTCATAGGAGGAAGGAGAGTAACCTTCCTAGATCATCTCAAGTTTGGAATCCAA
This sequence comes from Picea glauca, assembly GCA_000966675.3. NCBI lineage: Eukaryota > Viridiplantae > Streptophyta > Pinopsida > Pinales > Pinaceae > Picea > Picea glauca. The sequence goes on from JZKD02S1673958.1 coordinate 189,742, forward strand.
CTGAATCATTCCCCTTGTGGTATCACAACTTTACATGTAGGTGGAATACTATAGGAATAGACTTTGTAGTGTGACCTAAGTTTGGGAGGAAATGTGTCCTCTCTTAGTTAGTTGGTATTGAAATTTTTCCTTAATTAGATAAGTGTATAACTTGACTTGTTTAATTTGTGCATGAATGATGGTTGTATGAAATTATATGATTCAATGGGAAATGTAAATTATTGTAATTGATTAATGAAACCTATGAATGATTGGGATGGACTGATGTTTCCATTGTTAACCTGTTAAATTGTGAAAATGAGTAAGTATGGAAAGTTTGTATCCATGTGGACCTTACAACTTTAGTGGAAATCTTGCAAGAGATGGACAAAAACATTATTTAACCAGTTATGTGGAAGTCATGTGGATTGGAGAGATTCCAGTGAGAAAAGAAGGACCTTGATTTGTGAGGTAGTTACAATATCTGTGTGGAAATATATTGTAGTTACAATTTCTCTTAAAAGGTAGTTACAATTTCTCATAAAATCGAGAGGCCTTTGATGGTATTAAATTAGTTTTATAACCCTTAGATATTGGGTAAAAATATCCTTGAATAAATTACTAAAGGTTTAAGTCCCAAATTAGATTGTTTTTCCTGGAGAAAACCTAAGTTCATTCGGGATGACTTGTAACTATTGGATCGATGTGTTGAGAAGATATGGATCATTGAGAGGATGGAATACCCATCAAAGAAATCAAGGGACATATCGTAATAGGAATATGATGAGGCAAATATTGAGTTAACAAGACCTATTGATCCATTAGAGTATGGATATGGTGGATTTTGGGATCGTTGGATCTAGATGATAGTCTATAGACATAAGGTTTCTTGAGGTTCCAGAAAGGATATTTGAAGGGGGATTTCATTGACATGGATTATGAGGACCATAGATCTGATGGAAAAAACCTATAGGATTACAATTGTTAGATCTCGTGAGAAATTACCCTGGGATGAGAGTTATTCTAAGTTATCTAGTGATTACTTGGAGCCTTTGAGGCACAATACATCCACCAGATAAAATGAAAAAGGAACATTCGATATGTCGAGGTACGTGTGTTCAAAGTGGATAACTTGGAGTAGTCAGTGGAGTCAAAACAAAGATTCTATAATAAGGATGAGTTTCAAAAAATAAATTAGACCTTTGATTTGGAATGGACGAGACTTGATCTCAGCCGTAAATCGAGGTGAACCCCAATAGGAATGGTAATACCAGGACATGATAGGAGGTTAAACATCAATTGAGTGGAGGCTCTAATGAAATCACAGCCATTGAATTGGGATATCCAAAATCCATTATATCCTTAAGGTAATCCATCAGAATGATGCCATCGGAGAGGTTGGTGACTTTGGTAAGCAAGTACCCCGATGAGAGTAAATATTAATTAGCTACAAGATATGCAGATGAGGTCGAGGAGGAATGACAACCATCCAATTGGGGTTTTTAGTTTCTTGGATACCTCCAATGACTCTGAAGGAGACCTATAGATATGATTTGTAAGCCATAATGTTACTTATGTTGTGATAAGATAAATCCTCACATAAACATTGATGTTTCCAAGTAATCACCCGAGTATTATGAAGGGATAAATTGTGACACTTCGCTATCCTAAGTGAGTATTATGGGGTCAGGTGTGTTACATAGTGGTATCAGAGGATATTTCAAACTCTAGGCTTGAATGGGTCACTAAGGCCACTTAAAACTGGTTTAAAAAAGAAAAAAATGGAATGTTGTTTAACATGCAAAACTGATTTAAAAAAGAAAAAAATGGAATGTTGTTTAACATGCACAATTTAAAACTAATAGTGAAATTTCTAATGATGGTGGTTTTTTTAGCATGTAGGAAGTATATAAGGGTAGCATAGGTGATTGGTATGACACAATATGGATGACACCTCACACCTCAAATATGAGGATTTTGATGGCCAGAGGGATAGATAAACTCCTCTACATTTGATGGCCACAATTAGAAGTCTAAAGGAAGAAAATAAAAGGCTTATGAGAGCCCAAGATGAACAAGTAGAATTTAATGCAGTGTTATTGCAGAGCCTATCTGAAATCCAAAAAATATGCAAAGCAGTCCGAGCAATTCATAACTTCAATAGTCGGATAGGTTTAAAACCCATTTGGATGCCCAAAATCATGGATTAGCTCACATAGATGTGGGAATGAGTTATTCTAGAAAGAGGCATCTGGATACCAAGAAAGGTAGATCAGGTGGAAGTGTTTCCATAGAGTCGCCTAGAATGAAGACTACCTCAATAGAGTTTTCTAGTAGTGGCACAAAATCAAGTGTCCCAAAGAATAATATGAGTATTTCTCTGAGTTATTTGACTGAAGAATTCAATAAGGCTAAGCTTCCTACCTTCGATGAAGAGATAAAGAAATTAGAAGAAGTTGAAGCATGGTTGTTTGAATTGAATAAGTACTTTTAGGTACACAATTACTCCAATAATACCAAGGCAAGGATTTCCATATTTAACCTAAATGGAGGAGATTCCATTTGGTGGGAATACCTCAGGGAAATAAAAGAGATGAAGGAAAGAAAAATTACATAGAAACATTTTTAGAAACACTTTCGAAAAGCTTACCTATCAAAAAAGTATTACGATGAAAAAATCAAGGAATTCCAAGAGATTATGTTGGTACAACTTACTATGGACGAATATGTCAAAAGGTTTATGGATTTTTTGAGGTTTATCCCCTACCTCAAGGATGAGAATGAAAAAATCCATCGTTTTCTTAGTGGGTTTTCACAATCTTACTAGGATCAAATTGATTTCGACAAACTCAAGATGTTGGAGGACACCATTTTGAAGGATAAGTGTTGTTATGATCATTCTAAGAATAAGAAAGAGCCTTCAAAGGAATGGAAGAGGAAGGACAAGAGTGTATTCCATAAGAATGGATTCAATTCATTTTCCTACAAGAATTCCAGGAGAGGTGCATAGTTGGGTCAACCAAGAAGGAGTGTGCATCAAAAAAAATTTCTATCTCAAACTGAAAATAAGCCAGCATAGCAAGGAAGAGGAAGAGAAGATGATCCCAAGAAAGGACCATTGAAATGTAGGGGATGTGGAGAACCAAATTTGTTGAGGGATTTCTCCCACATGATGACATAAAGGTGTATAATGTGCATGAAGCAACTACAATCAATTATGTAGTTTGAAGCATGCCACAAATTTATGCAGCTGTAGAGAATTGTAAAAAGAAGACCACCAAGCCTTTGTGGTGGAATTGGAAGGTATTATTATTAATTGAACTGTATCTATTTTAATTGAACCAGGTTCTAAACTTAGTTATATTTCATCTCAAGTTTTTGAGGCATGTTCATTGCAGAGAAAGAAACATGTGAGAGAATGGTTAGTCCATTTAGCCACTGGAACAAAGAGAAAAGTGGGTGAGTTGATTGAGGCATGTACGATTGAAGTGAATGAACTGTAAACTCATGTAGCCTTGAATATCCTACCCCTAGGATCCTATCATGTATTGTTGGGAATGGATTGGTTAGCTGCTCACAAGGCAAGGTTAAATTGTTATGAATTATTTTTGGAATGTGAATATGAGGAAGGAAATGAAAGGACTTTGCAAGGCATTCCAAATCCAGTTTCAATAAGAAAAATACCACGTTACATATCAAAAAGTTCAGTAGAAAAGGATGTACCTTGTATGCTATACAAGTGATTAACTTAGAAGAGAGAAAATAGATGAAGGTTGAATATCACCAAATGTTGTGGGAATTCAAATATGTGTTCGCAAAGGACGTGCTTGGAATACCTTCGAAAATAGATCTTGATTTATCAATAGATATTGTGCCTAGAGAAGTACCAATGTCAAAAGTGCCTTATAGAATGAGCACACCAGAGTTGGTGGAGATGAAGATGAAACTAAAGGAAATTTTGGATAAAGGTTACATCAGGTCGACTGTGTCCCCATGGGCACAACCATCCCTATTTGTAAAGAAGAAGGATGGCATGTTGATATCATGTATTGACTATAGATAGTTGAACAATATGTCCATCAAGAACACATATCCATTTCCTAGGATTACTGATCTCTTTGATCAACTTAGAGGATTTATAGTTTTCTCAAAGATTGATTTGAGGTCGGGATATCACCAAGTTAGAATCAAGTATGAGGACATCCACAAGAAAACCTTTAGGAAAAGGTAAAAACACTATGAGTTTGTGGTGGTACCATTTGGACTCATGAATGCACTAGCTACATTCATGTGTTTTATGAATAGCGTGCTCAGTAGGTATTTGGACAAGTTTGTCTTAGCTTTTGTGGACAAAATTTTGGTGTATTCCAAGAATAGAGAAGAGAACGAAGAACATATTAATATGGTGCTACAAGTGTTAAGAGAACACCATCTGTATGCTGAGTTCAATAAATTTGATTTCTTTCAAAAGGAAATCTAATATCTAGGCCATGTGATCTTAGCAGAAGGAGTGACAATGGATACTAAAAAGATCAATGCCATCATGGATTGGCCTACCACTAGAAATGCGACAAAAGTAAGATCCTTAATGGGATTGGTATAATATTATAGGATATTCATAAAGTTTTTTTCCAAGATTGGTAATTCTATTACTTCATTACAAAGAAAAAGGAGGAAGTTTATATGGTCACTGGAGTGTGAAGAAATCTTCTAGCAACTAAATCACCTTCACACTAATTCCCCTATTACAAAGATCAAAAACCGAGGAAAGGATTTATTGGTTTGCACAGATGCTTTCAAAGAAGGACTCAGTGGCATTCTCATTCAATAAGGGAAATTCATTTGTTATGAATCATGAAATTTGAATGAGCATGAGCATAAATATCTCACCCACAATCTAGAGTTGGAAGCTATTGTGCATGCATTGAAGATGTGGAGACATTACTTACTCGGGAGAATATGTATCTTGATGATCGACCACTATGGTATAAATTACCTATTCAACCAACCAAGGTTGAATGCTATATAAGCCAGGTGGATGGAACTGATTAGTGAGTTTGATTTTGAAATAAAACATATAAAAGGAAAGGAAAATAAAGTGGTGGATGCACTCAGCTTAAGCATCTAGAAAATACACTTAGAAACAACAAGTGTAGGAGAGAACAAAATCAATAAGAGTATCAAAACCCTCTTGCAAGAAGACGAGTTCTCAATCAAGTCATGAAAGGATTACAACAAGAACCCAAGGAAAATAAGTATGAGGGATATCATCTTAGGGATGATATTTTGTTGTTCTATAAGAACAAACTATACATGCCCAATTCAACAGATCTAAGATATCTAGTCATGGAATAATTCCATATAATACCATATGTAGGTCACCTTAGTTACCAGAAAATGGTGACAAAAAAAAGGAAGTTGTATTATTGGTTTGAAATGAAGCAGTACATTGCTCAATTTATTTCAAAATGTTTAGAGTGCCAACAAGTAAAATTTGAGCATGAACATCCTACAGGTCTATTGCAGCTCTTATTCCAAAGTGGAAATGGGAAGTGATTTCCATGGATTTTATTACAGGTCTACCTAAGAAAATCAAGGGATAAGATAATCAAGGAAACTCATTTTATTCCCATTAAGTCTACTTTTAAAGACATAGACGTTGCTAACATTTTATAAAATAAATTTTCATATTGCATGTGTTTCCTAAAACCATAATCTCAGACAAAGATGCTAAGTTCACCTAAAACTTATATAAAATCTTGTTTGCAGGCTTGGAGATGCAGCTATCATTTAGCATGGCCTACCATCCTCAAACAAATGGTTAGACTGAAAGGGTGAATAAAGTGTTAGAGGGAATTTTGAGGATGCATGTTATGCATCGACCTAAGGAGTGGGAAGAGTATCTACCCCTGATAGAGTTTTCCTTCAACAATGGTTACCAAGAATCATTGAATATGAGCTTGTTTGAGGTCCTGTATGGAAGAAAGTGTAGAGTTACAACTAGTTGGGATATCCTAGTGGATAAGATCACACTTAGAACATAATTACTGAAAGAAATGGAACATGCCATGGTAAATATAAGGTAGAATATGAAAGTAGCTCAGGACATACAAAAGAAATATTTTTATAGCAAGAGGACTCACAAAGAGTTCAAAGTAAGAGATCATGTATATCTTCGAGTGAAACCAAAAATAAGTTACCTGAGAATGGGAATGTGTGTTGAGTTGGCACCTTGCTACTATGGGCCATTTGAAGTCCTAGAAAGGATAGGACCAATGGCAGACAAAATTGTATTACCATCTACTATTAAATCTCATGATGTGTTCCATGTGTCTCTATTAAATAAGTATGTACATGATTCTAATCATATTATTGATTGGACTATGATACATGTGCAACCAAAGAGATAATTCCATCCTGAACCTTAATGCATTCTGGACAAGAGAGAAATAATGCTTTGGAACCAAGCCATCATGCAGGTCAAGGTGCAATGGAATCACTTTGGAGAAGATGAGGCTATATGGGAGATGGAAGATGACATGATACTTGAATACCCAATTTGGTTTTCTATATAATTTTACATACATGAGTTTTAAACACTGAGGATGGTGTTTCTTTTAAAGGGGAGGGGAATGTAACACCATGTTTTCCCTCAAAACTGTAATTATGATAATACTTCATATAAATATGTTTTTGAAGAATGTAATTATGATTTAATTTGATGAAAAAACCAAAACTACTGACTGATCAGAGGGAATATCCTTGCAAGTACTAGCCATAATACACAAGTAGGGAATGGATGATGCAGGGATCGATGAAGTGACATGGAGTGGGGAACTGAGTTATTTTTATCAAGAAAATGAGAAGCTTGTTTAACAAGATAACTTATGCTTGCTAAGAATAATATCATACCTCATAGTGTACCCACATGACCAGTTATGGAAGGTCAGAGAAGTGGTTGAGGCAGTTAATGGTTGATTGATGAATTGGTATTTTGAAGAAGCAAGGGGACTATTGAATGGATAAAAATAGGAAACCATAGTTTATCCCTTCAAAATGGGAACTGTGGACTGCAGGTCATGTCTGTAGGAAGGCCACAAAAATCCCAAGGATATTGGTAGAGGAAGAGAGCAAAAGGTGGAAGAAACACCACCAAATATAACACACGGGACGTGAGACCAAATGCACAGATGAAAGAGAATACATCGAGTAGTAGATAATGGTAACATAGGATATCCAAGTACATGGGAACTCGAGAAGAGTTAACTAGAGAAGAAAGTGTTAGTGGTATAATCACAGAGAAAAAGGGCGCAATGAGCATAGGTTCTCGTGGACACAGATTGAAGAAGAAAAAAAGATGAATATTTCCTTAAGGAAAATAGGAAGCTTATCCAATTTAAGATTGATCACCCTGAAACAGAGAAGACCTGGATCATAACTAGAGCAGTAGAGGGCTACAACTTGGTGCTTACTAGACAAAAAGAGACACTGGTAAGGGGATGTCACTAAGGGACTGTTTAGGAGAGAAGGGAATCTCTTGTGCAAAGGAAATCTAGTTGAGAAACCACCTGATAAATATGTAGAGACCCTAAGCTGAGTGGGAAGGGGGAATTTTTTTTTGTTTTCAGAGGAGGAAGGAGAGTAACCTTCTTAGATCATCTCAAGTTTGGAATCCAACTTAATCATTCTCATTGTGGTATCATGGCTTGGAACATGGGTGAAATATTGTAGGAAGTCACTCTATATAAGGGGTGGAATACTTTAGAAAACCCAAGTTCAGTCAGGATGACTTGCATTCATTGGATCAACGTAGTGAGAAAATCTAGACCATTTATCATATGGGGTACCCATCAAATAAATCAAGGGCCAGATCGTAATAGGAATCCAATGAGGGAAATCCCAAGTTAACAAGAATATTTGATTTGTTGGAATATGGATATGGTGTATTTTGGGATCGTTGGATCCAGATGATAGTCTATCAACATAAGGTCGACCAGGGTTCCAAAAAGGAGATTTGAAGGGGGATTGTGATGACAAGGAGTCTAAGGACCATATATATTGAAAAAAATTCCTATAGGATTACAACCATTAGATCTCATGAGAAATTCCCATAGGAGGAGAGTTATTCTACCTTATCTAGTGATTAGTTGGATCCCCTGAGCCATAATACATTCACTGGATCAAGTGAATAAGGACCATCCAATCTATCATGGCATGTGTGTTTAGAGTGGCTGACTTGGACTAGTTAATGGAGTCAGAATGGAGATACTTCGATAAGGAGGAGTTCTGAGAAAGAAAGTATGTTGTCGATATGTAATGGATGAGACTTTATCTCATCTGTAAATTGAGGTGGACCTCATTAGGAATGGTAAGACCGGGACATGATAGGAGGGTAGCCATTGATTTAGTAGAGGTTGTGATGAAATTGTATCCATTGAACTAGGATATTTGAAATCCATTAGATCATTAAGGTAATCCATCAGAATGATTCCATCATAGAGGTTGGCGACTCTCGTGAGCAAGTACCCTAATGGGAGTAAGTCCAAGTTATCTACAGGGCGTGTAGATGAGGCCTAGGAGGAATTCCAACCATACGATTGGAATGTTTATATTCTTGTATACCTCAATTGACTCTGAAGGAGACTCGTAGCCATGAATTTGTAAGACGTAACATAGCTTATGTTTTTACAGGAGAAATCATCACATAGACACCGATGTTTCCAAGTACTCATCTGAGTGTTATGAAGAGAGAAATCGTGACACCCTACCAACCTAAGTGAGGATTAGGGTTTCAGATATGTTATAGTCATATGGCCCCTAAACAACATGTAATTTGAGGTGTACAAGATTTTCCTTTAGTCGACCCACATAAATAAACAACCTTCTCTACTGTGAACCATGTAAATGTACAAAACACTTGCATGGATACTTCCGTATGGTTCTATGATTTCCTCTAGCTTCTATCCTATGAAACCCACCTATAACTGCCTCTTTTTCCTCTTCTCCTTAACCTGTATGATCTCTAGATGGAATTCCTTCTCCACCTATCTGTTGGATCATGTTGTCATTGATTCCAAATTATTGATGTCAAAGGAACAATGTTTTGTCATAGTATATTGATGAAGTATGTATTTTCCTTGATGTCAAGTGGATTCATTGCATAGATAAGGATGGATCAATGTGTTTTCATAGATACATGATGCCTATTTGGATTGATGTAAAGTTGAATCATTATTGTCTTATCATGGTTGATAAAGAGTACAAATGGATGAACTCCAAAGTGGTCCCATTATGGTGAAAGCCCTCACGGGAAGATTCTTTGTGGTTGAGTTATCCTAGAAGTATGGTTATAGAACACATGTTTAATTGAGGACTAATGATATGAATATGAGCGAATTTTTCAGTGAAACAATCCTAAATGGATAGTTCTTGTCATGCCATTTCTGGTGGTATGTGGAATGTCACAAAACTCCTCACAGTTTGAGAGTTATGGCCTTTTGAAGTTGGAAGACCATCATATGTTGGTTTGAAGCCCCAAAAGGTCAAAGAAGTCAAAGTGCTTGCAAAGAAGAAATTATTTAAAGGTGAAGTGACAAAGTCAAAGAGGATTATTTAAATAATAATGTGAAGTGACAAAGTCAAATAGGATTATTTAAATAATAAAATGAAGTGACAAAGTCAAGGAGGATTATTTAAATAATAAAGTAAATGGAGAACTTTCTAATTATGGAAAGTGGTTATAAGAAGAATAAACCTAAAATGAGGAAAATGGGTTAAGTGGTCAAGTGGCTATTGGATACATGGACAAGTGGAAAATTGGGCAAATTTGGACATAGGTGACTATGTGGACAATGTGGCTATGTGGAAAAAGTGGCCTAGAAGATGCTTCTAAGGAAGCTACTTGGAGAGTATAAATAAGAGGCAAGGGTCTCTTGTGATAGACATCTCTTTATAATATCTTGAATATCTATTCTGAGAGAGAGATTGACTAGAGGATCTCATGGATGCATCAAAGTTTCCATAAGTCTGAGATCATGACGACGAAAGTTTCAAAAGTTAAAAAACCCTAGTTTCTGAAGGAGTACGTGAGAAGTAGTGGGCCAAAGAACATATATACATGGGATACAGTGAGGCAAGACACATACACACGTAGGATGAGGGAGGACATAGTGCATACAATTGGATAAAGTCATGAAGATTTGAGTGTGAGTTGATGCCATGTTCTTGAATTTTGAAGCAAGTCCTAGATCTACGTTCTATGGGCTGATATCTGCCATAGAAACTATGGTATGGTTACATAGTTGTCTTCATGGATGATCTTGCTTATTGGATGGTGAATTCTTTAGGCATTCTTGGTATGGCTATTGTGATATGGTTATGTTGATTGATTGATAGAGTGAGAAACACTCTTATCTTTTTGTTATCACTCCAAGAGTCTTTCCCTGATTGTAATGGGAATGAGCTTGGTAAATTAAATGTTTAATAATGTATGGGAAATGGGATCAAGTCATATGACTAAATCAGACCTCACTCACTCAGGACATGCATAAACTCAACCAAATAAACAAGGCTTCTAACTATCACTGTTCAGAGGGTTTGCAATATAGGTGAAAAGATGAAGAATTCTCACTATGTTGGCAGATTCATACATAAAACACTTACATATGAATGGATAATCATAAAAAGGAAAATATACTTGCAATTCCAATTATCAATACAGAGATAGGATGAAAGCTATCTGGTATTAGGTAAATAGAATAAACATGAATAAAACATCCAAGTACAAGTATATAACAGAAAGAAAAATGTAGATATGAACATGTAATTGCAAAAGAGCTTGTATTAATTTGAAAATAACATGAGAATCTTGAGTACAAAGTGTCTCAGAGTCCCTAAAGTTGAACCACAGTCCTTAGACTGACTTCCCCCCTTCAATTCTTTGAAAGCTCTTGGCTTTATAACCTTTACATCAAAGTTTCAATATCCTATAAAAATGGATCTGAAATAACTATAACTGAGCAAAATCAAATTAGATATAATCAAGGAATAATCATCATAATTTGAATTTGATAGTCTTCAGGTGAAGATCATGAAACTCAAGATCTTTGTTTAGCAGCTGGGCGATTTCTGTCAAGAATAGAGATGCCATTTGGCTTCATTCTTTCGCCATATGTCTTAAAATATTGAATAGGAAGATGATATGGCTTCTGATAATTATTATCCTTCATTTATAATTATTCCCACACATCTTGGAATTGAGAAAACATGATCTAGGCAAAAATAGTAGCTTTCTGCCCTGTTCAATGCAAAACTTTCTAGAAATATTTTGCTTAAAGATTAACCCATATCTCTCTAATAAAAACATATTTTTGAAAACTGAGAGAGGTTTTTGTAGACCGGTTTTATTTTATAAAAACCGCTCTCTCTGTTCTTCGATATTCATTTTAATTTGCCCAGGATCCGCATTTCAGAAACATGTGTCAAACAGGGAAATCTCAGATCCAAAAATTAGGGATCAGAGATGGATTCGATTCTCCCAATATGTGACACCTGTAGGAAAAATGAGAGAGGTTATTGTTCTATGACGTGTTAGGAACAAAAATTTCCTCCCATTTCTCAAAATGATTCTCCAGTTGCTCAAAATAATCATTTTAAAATGATTACTCAACCCAGTAAAAACGCAGAATTTATGTGCTTTCGGTAGCTAAAATAGCCCCGAGTTTCGTGTTTTAGCTGTCGAAAGATAGGATTTCGGAAGCTTAGAAGACCTTTTGAAAAATTCATTAACTATCGAAACCTGAGTTTTGATTTTTTGAAGGAAAGAACAATAAAATGTTTTTCAAACTTTAATTACAAGATGGAACTCATTAAAATGAGCCCTAAAAAATTTAGTAGAGTTTTTTCTAATGACTCTCTATATCCTTCTCAAATAATTTTGACCAATTTATTTGAGGAGATAACATCTGGCTCTTATTGGGGATGAAATCCTCCCTATGAGGTTTCAAGGACCATAGATTTGATGCCTTTCCCGGAAAAATAAAATCCGTAACTTCATCTTCAACATTCCATTGGGCATGGAGTCAACCATTCACCTTTTTCTGAAAATCTTTCATGACCTATATAGATGATCTCTGTATATCTTCAAGACTTCCTTTATTCACACACAGTAATTTCTACATCTGTTGCAAAATGGAGAAAAAAAATGCTCGGGCAGTGAGCTTATTTCCTACCTATTGACCAGTGAAATTGACCGTCCATCAACTGGAAGAGCGAGTCCAGTCTGGGGTTATATAAATAACCCAAGCCATTTGGTGTAACTCGTTCAGACGAGTTTAATGGCTCCGTTAGCCAATCTAAGAATCCCAAAAGAAACGAATAAAAGAGAGAAATAACTAACTAATTACTAAACACACTACATATATGTACATATATTCAAATGTAACTATAGTAGTTGTATTTAAGCATAATATATACAAGTCTCATTTATTTACATGATTTACAAGATGCACGTTTTAATCGAAACTTACAAAAATTGATGTGAAAAATGATTTCTTCTGGGAAGCAGATAAAGAAAGCACATAAAAATATTTATTGTTTTTCTTTTATAAATTTAAAGCATCTTGCAAAAAAACGTTAATGAAACATGAACATGTGGATAGTCAAAGTTGAACCATACATTCTAGTTTCAATGATATGTAAATGACATAAAAATACAAAGAAGCTATCCTATCAGTGAATTAGTGAGGTGTATCCAAGCATCTG
>JZKD02S1673958.1:232910-316881 GCA_000966675.3 Picea glauca
CATTTGTGTTGCAGCATGTTTCAGCATCTGTTCTTCATAAACAATCGATTGCCATCAATGACAACCTTGATCATCTGCGCCTTGATCATCTGCGTCATCTCTGTTGTAGGCATATTTCCAACAAAGAAGATACAAGTATGTATATGGTGTTTCAGGTCATCTATAGTTATGCTTTAAAGGTTACTTTTTTGGGTATTATATGGAATACACTTGAGAGGTATTTCTTGTTGTTGATACACCTTGGAAAGGTTATGGTACATTGATTAGAGGCATTAGTGGTTGGTTTGGTTACATGTTATGGTGCATATTTGAGGCTTGGTATATTGTGTTATGAGGTTGTATTTTGGTGATGTTTAGGAGCATACATGAGGCATATGTTTGAGGGACTTCGTATATGACTTGAGGCACATCATTGGATATATGTTGCATTTTGGTTGAGGTCTACTTGTTGGGATACATTGTTGGTACATTTCTTGGTTTATTGGCTTGGTACATGGTATGGTACATGTGTTGATGTACATGGTTGAGGTTCGCAGTTGGCACATGGTATGGTATAGGTGGTGATACATAGTTGGTGCATGTTTGATGCAATTGTTTTGGTACATGGTATGGTACATGTGGTGATACATATTTGGTGCATTGTTGATGCACCTGTTTTGGTACATGGTTGATGGTACATGTGTTAATGGTTGATGTACATGGCGTGCACAACTAGCACATCGTATGGTACATGGTATGGTATAGGTGGTGATATAGGTTTGGTGCATGGTTCATGCACTTGTTTTGGTACATGGTTGATGGTACAGGCTGAGGTACATGTTGATGCATGGTTGATGCTTGGTACATAATGGTACTTGGTTGAGACACATATCTTGTGATGGTATGTGGTGATCTTGGTACATTCTTGGTAGAGGCATGTGTTGGTGATGTTGAGCATATAGTTTGAGATACACCTTTGGTAATCTTGGCATGAGTTGCATGAAAATGTGAGTGGATCTGGTTTTGTGGATGAGATAATGATTGGTTGGATAGGTTGTTGTGACAATGATTGACAGGTTGGTTAGTAACAAGTTGGATATAGTGACAGGTTACAGGCTGATATGACAGTGGCAATGAAAATGATAGTGGAAATGATAGTGGTAGTGACTATGGTAGTGATATTTTGTATACACTTATATTTCAGGGTGGAAGGATGGGGAAATGAAAGGGGGTTGTAGCCTCCTTCTGGTTGGTGCCAAAGAATCAGGGACTTGAACCTTCCTTCAGGTTGGAGCCTGAGAACTAGTTGTTTGTATCCACCTTCAGGTTGAAGGTAGAGAACCCAGGGGGTTGTAGCCTCCTTCTGGTTGTAGATTCCTTTAGGTTGGAGCCAAAAAAATAGGGGGTTGTATCCTCCTTCCAATTGCAGCTGGAGAATTTCGAAGTTGGTTCTTCTTATGAATGAATTCTTGATATATATATATAAGAAAGAATTATGTGGTTTTCTCCCATTTGGGTTTCCACATAAATACTGGTGTATTGTGTTCTTGTTGTGATGTTGATGTGATGTTTCTTATGATTACATGCTTATGATATATATATTGAATGCAATCATATATGATACATTGATGATAAATTGTTTAACATTGTTGATAAAGTGAAAGAATATATATTTTGGTTAAAAGTGGTATAAAGTTCTCATACGGATTCACCCCCTCCTCTCAGTATTCCAACAATTGGTATTAGAGTTGGTTCCATCAAGGAAACAATTTAACCACTGGAAGGTAGATCATGGAGTGCAGTGTAAATGGAGCACCAATATTCAATGGTCAGAAGGGTCTAAAGTATGAAATGTGGAGTATCAAGATGAAAACATTTTTACAGGCACATGGATATGATGTTTGGAAATAAGTTGTTACGGGATACACTGCTATAAAGATACCTCCAAAGATTTTAGCCAAGAAGGAATTGAAAAGGAATAGAAAAATAACAATGGATTTCATTTTGGAAGGACTATATGATTCAATAAAAGATAAATTGGGTAAATTCTCATCAGCTAAGGAAATTTGGGGTAAGATACATAATATATATTCTTCTCGCATCACAGAATAATATATTTCTAAAAAGGATAGAGGTACAAAATATGAAGTAATATTCTCATCATGTCAAATAGATTCAGAAGAAGAAGAGTGAAAATTCAATAGAAGTGTGTATTTTTTCTTTATTTCTGAAGAAGTGTGACATATTGAAATTGAATGCCCCTATTTGAATATTGAAAGTGATAAGACTGAAAATCCCAATGAAATATAAGGCAATCCATGATATTGAAAACAAAAAGAATCATGAAGCAAAATTCAGTCAACGAGAAAGAGAAACTGAAGATGAAGTAATCATATTGAAGATCCAACTTGAAGAAGCAAAGAGAATAGAAGAATTCATGAAGATTCAAATGATGAAGATAGAAGAAGAGGTTGAGAATATTAAAGAAGAAGTTGTCACATTGAGATTTAAAAGCATCAAGCTCAGTCAAAACATTGAAGAGACAGAAACATCCACATCATCCATAGAGAATGTTGATGAGAATCCCTCCAGGTTGCTAGAAAATAAGAATGAAGAAAAGAGAAAGAGATATGTTAAAGTAATCAAAGGAAGGAATCATGGTTGGAAAGAATAAAAAAAAGAATGAGTATAATAAAGATGCATCTTCAACAAGACCTACCACATTCAAGAAGCAAACAAGATTCAATATTAATGAAGGTATCCACAAAAGAGAAGATCATGATCAGACAAGAAAGGAATTCAAAAGGACTACACCACAAATAAGATCATTTACTCCCAGGTATGTAAATTTCTTTTATGGTCATTGTTTTTACTATACTAAGTTTGGACATAAGGTTGTAGATTACAGGGCTTATGGAATAAATGTTCAAGAAATAAATACTTATGTGACCCCACACAATATTGAATGTTACAATTTTCACAATTATGGTCACATAGTTCATGATTGTATAAGTGTGATGGATACTTCTTTGAGAAAGAACACTAGCATCATATATAGGAAGGATTGGAAAAGAAAAAAAAAATAGGAAAAGGAAGCTCAGTGAAGGAAGGACACCCAAAATTCATACTCTCAATATTGGAAATAATATGAGATGAAGACAAATATACAAAGAAAAAAAAATGTCAGATACAGGAAGGTTTGGAGAAGAAATGAAAAACAAGAAGAACAAGTGAATAAATAATAGGTCCCAGAGATCACAATATATGCAGTAAGATGAGAAGGAAAAGAAGAACATGTCCTAAAGATCACAGGATTTGTAGTATCAAGAGAAATAAAACAAGAGCAGGTGAATAAATAACGGGCCCAAGAAATTGTACTTTCAGGAATTATAGTGCAAAATAAATCCACAGGAAGAAATAAAGAAGTCATATTTTAGAGGGATTATGAGTCTATAGATGAAGAGGAAGATTACTCCACATCAGAGTGGGTATTTTTTTGAGCCATCTGGCTTGGATACTCCCAAGAAATATTAATGTTAAATAGGGGGAGTCAATGTAGTACCTACTACAAATAAGAGATATCTTTAGTACATGTTGTTCTAGACATGCAGGGTTTGGTTTGTAGTGGACACATTTGTTATGAGATGATCAATTGCAGTTGTATAGTACAGTGATAGATGGGTCAACATTGTGGACATTTGAGTAACATAGTTATGGAAAAAGATGTATATGTGATATTCTTAGAGCACGGGTCAGATAAGATGCATAGAAATGTATTTACAATTGGAATCAGTGGAATCAATTGGTCACATAAAGGTAAGCAGTGAAAGGTACAACAAAACAGGGAAATAGAAACCGTCAGCATAAGCTATATCATCAGAAAGAAATTGTTGAATAGTATGGTCAAGTAAACATGAAAACTAATCAATTTTTGAATTATTTTTATATATGTCAGTGAAATTCAAGAGGAAGCACCAGTAGGAAATATACAACACTAGAAGAGAGGAAAGGAAACATATACAGGTATCCCTACATTGATATACATATTACAGAAAATTCAAGGGAAGAAAAATCACCAGACAAAGATATCCAGACAGGAAGATTAGTAGCATGCAGACAGGGGAAGACATATTGACAGGAGGAGTTATCTATTTTCCAATGATGACAAAATATAATAGAAAGAATAAAGGCATGAAAATAGAGAGAAAGAACATATGCATGATGACAGGGGGACCATCCCCAAGAAGAGATACCCTTTTCCATTGATGTCAAAGGGGGAGAGTGAGAAAAATTGATGAGGAGAAATGGTCATAAGGGGGAGAAAAAGCATTGGAGCATCAATGTTTCCATCAATGCCAAGGGGGGTGTTGTTGGACAGTTGGTTGTCATTGATATCAACCCTTAGAGATTGATGCCAACTCTTAGAGATTGATGTCAAACCTTGGAGAGGTCCAGATATGTTGGAAAAATGATTGACATTTGTATGATATATATTGATGGTGAGTTAGTTGGGTATATTTGATGTATTCTACATGTAGCTCTGGAGGTGTGGTTATGGGACCCAAATTTGATTAAGTATTTTGGTCATGAAGGACAATGTAATTGCAGGTAAGACTATCATAGATGGATACAAAATGTCATGTCATTTTCGGTGATATGTGGAACTACATGTGGTTCCTCACAGTTAAGGAGATATGGAATTTTGAAGTTAGAAGCCCCAAAGAATGGTTAAGAATCCCTAGTTGGTTATAAGTCAATGTCTGAAAGGGTAAAGTGGTTGCAACAAGAAATATCTAGAAGCCCTAATTTTAAGGGAAGAGGTTACCTAGAAAAGTATAAATAACTCTCAAGGAATCATTCAAAAGTACACTCATACACTTACATTGAATATCTATCTTGTGAATGTTATGGTCTAGTATTGTGATCTTTTGGCTAGTTTGCGACAGAGAATTATAAGGTAGTGAAGAGGGAGAAGTGCGAGATTCTTAGGATTGTAGAGGAGAGTGGGAGAAACTAAGGAAACCATAATTTAGGTCATCCTCATGGTTCAACCCATATATTTCTAGAAAGGCACTCATGAGTTGTCCTATATCTATCAAGTGAGGCATCCTTACAGGCCATCTAGTGTTTGTCTAGTGAGGCACTTGCAGAATTGAAAAATAATGATGGTACCTAGTTGTTGAGGTCAGTGAAGAAGCTACAGGTATGTATATAGTGTTTTAGGGCATCTACATGCATGCTTTAAAGTTCACTTGTTTCGGTATGATATGTTATACACTTGAGAGGTATTTATTGTTGATGGTACACCTTGGAAAGGTTATGGTACATCGCTTAGAGGCATTCATGGTTGGTTTGGTTGCATGTTATGGTGCATATTTGAGCCTTGGTATATTGTGTTATGAGGTTGTATTTTGGTTATGTTGAGGAGAATACTTGAGGAATGTGTTTGAGGGCCTTGGTATATGAGTTGATGCACATCATTGGATGCATGGTGCATGTTGGTTGAGGTCTAATTGTTGAGATACAGTACTGGTACGTTTCTTGGTTTATTGGATTGGTACATGGTATGGTATAGGTCTTGATGTACATGGTTGAGGTGAATGGTTGGCACATGGTATGGTATAGGTGGTGATATAGGTTTGGTGCATGGTTAATGCACTTTTTTTGGTACATGATTGTCACATGGTATGGTAAAGGTGGTGATACAGGTTTGATGCATGGTTGATGCACTTGTTTTGGTACATGGTTGATGGTACATGTTGAGGTACATGTTGATGCATGGTTGATGCATCGTATAGGTTAGTACTTGGTTGGGACACATATCTTGTGATGGTATGTGGTGATCATGGTACATTCTTGGTAGAGGCATGTGTTGGTGATATTGATCATATGGTTTGAGATATTATCTTGGTAATCTTGGCATGAGTTGCATGAAGATGTGAGTGGATCTGGTTTCGTGGATGAGACAATGATTGGTTGGACATGTTGTATTGATAGTGATTGTCAGGTTGGTCAATAACAGGTTGGATATAGTGACAAGTTACATATTGATGTGATAGTGGAAGTGACAGTGACATTGGCAGTGACATTCGAAATGAAAGTGGCATTGATTATGGCAGTGACAATTGGTATACACGTATATTTCAGGGTAGCAAGATGGGAAAAGGAAAGGGGGTTGTATCCTCCTTCTGGTTGGTGCCATATAATCAGGGTTTTGGATCTTCCTTTGGGTTGGATCCTAAGAACTAGGTGGTTGTAGCCACCTTTTGGTTGGAGCTGGAGATCCCAGGGGGTTGTAGCATACTTTTGGTTGGATCTAGAGAATTCAGAGATTTGTAGCTTCCTTTAGGTTGGAGCCTATAAATAAGGGGTTGTATCCTCCTTGTAGTTGTAGCTAGATAATTGAGAAGTTGGTGCTTCCTATGAATGAATTCTTGATATATATAAGAAACTATTCCATGGTTTTCTCCTATTTGGGTTTCCACATAAATACTGTTGTACTGTGTTCTTGATGTGATGATGCTTATGATTACATGATTATGATATGTATATTGAATGAAATCATATATGATACATTGATGATAACTTGTTGAACATTGTTGATAAAGTGAAATAATATATATTGTGGTTAAAAGTGGTATAAATTGCTTATACTGACTGACCGCCCCCCACCTCCCCCCTCTCTCAGTATTCCAACATTAGAGTTCTTGGAATTGTTGTCATTGATGTCAAATGATTAATGTTATCATTAATTTCATATTGTGACATTAAAATATAAACAACATTTCCAACATTTACTTATATATATATATAGTTTTACAAGTATATTAAAAAAGGGGTGCATGTGAAAAAGTAAAAAGTGAAATGGGGGTTTCAAACCCATGGGTTTGGGTATTTTCTCATGGTATTATGAAAAGTAAGATGAAAAAATGGGAATTGATTATTTAATTAATGGAAATTTCCCTTCATGAAGGGTTGTGAAAAAATATAAAAAGTGAAAGTATTGAGAAAAAGTGGGTGTGTGCGTGTGAAAAATGGATGAGAAAAGATTGATTATCATTCAAAAAGGTAAGAGTTGCGAAATCGGTTTCAGGTCATCTTGGAATTTACATGATAACTTATGTTCCAGGACATTTCATACCTTGAAATTTTGAAGAGATAGAGGATATATCTTCGTGTATATGTGGTAAAAAATTTAGATGTTTTTTCACTATACTTTCATAGATATTCCCTATGAAAGTTAGGGTTCCTGAATTCTCCTGAAACCAATTTCAAACATGGCAGCTAGGCCCTTTCACTATAACTTGTTTTCTATAATGTTTCAGATAGTAGAAGTTTTCAAAGAAGGAGGAGAGATACATGGGTACATGTGGTAGAAGTATGATATTTGGTTATCTATACTTTTATATATATGATTTTTGTAATTTTGGGTTCCTTAATGCTTTTGAGATCAATTTCAAACAGGTCAGTTTGGAATTTTCACTATAACTTCTTTTATGTAACTCTTCAGGATATGAAATTTTTAAATAATAGAGGATACATACCAAAGTACCTCAGGTAAAAATTTCAGATGTTGGGTTTTTTACTTTCATAGATATGTTCTATGGAAATTAATGTTTCTGAATGGTCTAGAGACTAGTTTCAAACATGTCAGTTTGGAATTTTCACTATAACTTTTTTTCTAGGCATCTTTAGATTATGAAATTTTTACAAATCATAGGAGACATACAAAAATGCCTTAGGTAAAAATTTCATATTTTTTTTTCATTTTAATTGTTGAGATATGGTATGTGGGATTTAAGGTTTTTGAATGGTATTGAGGTTAGGTTTAAATAGGCCATATTGGCATTTTCACTATAATTTTTTTTTTGTGATTCTTCAAACTGTGAAAATTTCAAAGAATAGAGGAGATATACATAAGTAAATCAAGCAAAAATTTCATGATCATATTTGAAAAATTATATGGGTGGCATTTTGTACAATTTCATTCTTAGGAAGAGATGCAAATCAACAAGGTTTGGGAAAGTTACCATTTGGAAATTCAAATTTTGGTCAAACCTGGTAAAGGAAGAAGTAGTGAGTAGACCTAGTGAAGGAATAAGTAGTGAGAAGACATGTGAAGGAATAAGTAGCAACTAGACTCAGTGAATTTTGGTGGAACTCACACAAAGAGATTGATGTTTCTTGCTAATGATGCTTAGCGGTGGGGATTGTTGTCTCCAGTAGATTGATGTTTACGAAGATCTATAAGAGTAGGTTGGTGCCATTGAAACAAAGTTATTGGTGTATATTTCTAAGTTCTTTCTTAGTGGTGGGGATTATTGTCTCCATGATATTAGTGTATATGAATATATGTAAGAGTAGGTTGGTACCTACCAGGATTTATACAAGTGGGGATTGGTGTTTCCAATAGGTTAGTGCCTACAAATATTTGTAACAACAGGTTGGTTCATACGAATAATTATAAAGAAAATTTATATGATTTTCTTCTGAAAGGGTTTCCATGTAAATCTTATGTTTCATGTTTTGAAGTAAATAAATCTCATATGTGATTATTTTCTTATGGTTGATGAATTTTTGGAAAAGTAAAAAAAATGTCTTATATTGATTCAAACCCCCCTCTTAGTATAAGTGTGTGAGGGATAGTATAGTCCAACACAAATTGGGAAGGGTGATGCGAAGGAATGATGTATCCCAAAACCCAAGGTATTCACCCCAACCCTCGATGGTACGATTCTACAACAGGTGAACGGATGGTATGGTGTCGATCGTGGTAGAAACTGTCTGATTACCATTCATTGAGGTATACCATTAATAGACGTGAGCAGACCCACCAATGATGAAAATGGACCCAAAGGTACCTAGTACAATCTAGTGAGTTTGAATATAGGATCTGATGTCAAACACTTTTAGAGTTGATCGATCAAGAGTTAATGGTTCAAAACCACTACCAATTGTGAGGAATCCTTCCACTGAATATTGCAAGCTCCAAGGTACTAGTTGGTTTCTATATACCTCTCCTAGATAATGGGTTAAATTCGATAGGAATAGATCCATTGAAGGAGGTCTTTAATGTATCCCCCATCAATTGACACAAAAAATACATTGAGAGATGATGTGAAGAGATGGAATCACCAAGTACAACTGACACAGGGATGGTCGACTAAGATGGTAAACTCGGGATTACAATTCCCTTGAACAAAGAGAATAATAGGATCATGAATTGGAAGCAAGACTCAAGAGCATGACTAATATAGTGCAACAACACATGAGGTAGTGAAGAACTCTTCATGATGACTAGAAGAGTAACCAACTAGAGGAGTATTTATGAGTCATATATATGGTACAACTCCTAGGTAAGCTATAACCCAACTGTAAGAAATTGACTCAAACAAGTCCAATGTTCAAGGGTGACATAACTAATGCTGCCATTTTAGGAATAGAGCAATGGTAAAAATAACTCCCTCTTTTCTTTTTTTTTCTTTTTTTTGTGTGTGTCTCCTTCATGGATTAATGAGTGCAAAAGAGAGATAAAAGTATGGTTGGTAGTGTCTTTTTCATTCAGTTTTAATGAGCTCAAAAAAGAGGTAAAATTTTACTCGAAAAGTTTATTTTGTGTCTTTTTGTGAT
This sequence comes from Picea glauca, assembly GCA_000966675.3. NCBI lineage: Eukaryota > Viridiplantae > Streptophyta > Pinopsida > Pinales > Pinaceae > Picea > Picea glauca. The sequence continues at coordinate 242,520 of JZKD02S1673958.1, forward strand.
TCTAAAAAAGAGGTAAAATTTTACTTGGAATAGTGTATTTTTATGAGTCCGAAAAAATAGGTAAAAGTGTACTTGTGAGATGTCTTTTTTGTGTCTTTTTATGAGTTTGAAAAAGAGGTAAATTTTTTTATCCATATTATATCATTTTTTTATTTTTCATCTATCTCAATTGTTTTAGAGTGGAAAAAATTAAAGGAATCAACTTGCATGGTCATTTTAATGGCACGTCCTAGTTTGGAAAATTTTGGTTTGAAACCTCCCAGAGCCATTTTGGGGAATAAAATGGAATTTTTTTGGATAAAAAATTCCCCAACAAAAGATGCAACTTCATCACACTATTCTACACACGGATACCTTTCCAATGGTGGAAATATCACATGAATCAGAGCTCATATGAAAATGTTATTCCTCTTGCAAGTTGACCTATCATGTTAACCACCATGGTATGAGAGGATGCCACATCAACCCCCGTTACTAATTCATATGGGGCTATCCACATGAGTAATTTCAATAATATTATAGAAGGTCCAAAACCTTATCAAAATTGAGGGTTGGGGAATCCCAAACCCTAACCCTAGACAACTATTGGGCTATGTTAAATACCAATCTGCTAGGAGGAGAAGGGGTTCCATTATATGTTATTGTATTTTCTTCCATAGCATAGAAAAACAATTGGGGGTGGAAAAATTAGAGAGAATAACAAAGGGGATTAAAATTTGGTAGTATCCTAATAGGCCACAAGTCTCAAGTAACTCCATAGAGAGTTCTTCTCCTTTGTACTTTCATTATTTCCATATCATAGAAAATAGAACAGAGCAACCTCACCTTCTAACTAGGTTTTCTTCCATAAGGTTTTCACAGAGAAAATATTTGTGTTATTTTTTGGATGGTCTGTTATTGTGTTTTATAGTTCTTTATTTTCTTCATTTTATGTATTTCATGCATAAGTAGAAAATCAACAACTAAATATTCCAGAATCTAAAGGAATATAACCTTCATAGTGTATATTTCAATTTTATTTATCAAGTATATTGTGACGAACTATTCTAGTGGAATATCCATGATATTTTATAGATTATATTGGTATCATAACAGGTTTCCTTCAGATATTTGTGGAAATTTGCAGGGATCCAAGAATCAATTTAAGAATAAATTCACAAAAACCTAGCCATGGACAATGAGTTTTTTCATAAAATCCCTCAAGATATAGCAGAGGAGAGACTTATGAGGCTTGAAGAGAAAGTCACTGACATATATCACAATATGTACCACCTCTTGGCATCTCTAGCAAGTAAGTTCAGACCGATTAGAGAGGTTGGAGGCTCTAATTAAGAGACCAAATTAGAAGGGAAACAGGGAGATAATGAAGACACAAAAAAGGAGTCTTGAAAAGAACCCGAGAAGAGAAGTCGAGTTCCAATACCATAAAACCTCCATAGTATTTATTCAATATGAAAGAAAAGGTGGACATAAATCCATGCCAAGGTGATATTGACACATTAAAACAAAATCATTGGTTGCAACAACTACAAGTTTATTTTAGCGTTCACCATATAGACGAAGATACAAATATTTCATTTGCTAGATTGAAGTTAGAGGGCCATGATTTATCTTGGTGAGAAATCCATATGGGAACACTTAATCTGGAGGGTGATCCACTAGTAACTAGGTGGGATGAATTCAAGCCTCTCATCAAGTCCCAGTTCTATCTTATTAGGTATGTAGAGGACCAATGGATCATATGGAACTACATCAAGAAGAGGCAAAGGTAGAGTGTACATGAGTACACCATTTAGTTAAAAAATATTGCCATCATGCTAGGTATATCTCCCAAGAACCCATATGTACTTTTCAAGTATCTAGGGGGTTTACACAGTCACATATGAAAGTAGGTGATTCTTTTCAAGACAGGATAGTGGATGAGACATGTGTATAGGGACAATACCTGGAAAACATAGGCCAAAATAAGAGGTAGCCAAGTGGTTCTCAAAATAAAGAGCACTAGGGAACTTCCACAGAGGGGAAGAAGAAGTGGAAAGGGGGAAAAAATAAGAAGATAACAACCACTACACATCAATGAAAATATACCAAAAACCATTGCAATCATTGCAACATTGATGGCCACACTAAGGAAAAGTGTTGGAAACTACATCAAGAGCTAAACCCAAAGAACCACAAAAAGGACGCAAATAAAATGAACCTTCTATCCACAGATTCAAGAAATCAGATTGAAATAAGATCTAATGTGGATGAAAATATTGTCTTCACATCTATGCAGAAGGAGGTGATTCTAAGTATCCTTCATCACCAGGAAGAGAAGGAGACAACCAAGCTATTCAACATCAATATTCAAGTCAAGAAGACTAGGATAGATTCTCTATTTGACTTTGGTTCACAAGCTAATATCATAGCAGTGGATAAGGTCCGCAAGCATGGATTGGAGTTTCAAAATCATCCTATCCCCTATCCATTGGGTTGGGTAAACAAGGATGTACAGATCAAGGTAACAAAACAATGAAATATTAAATTTGTTGTAAGTGTTGATTTTATAGATGAAGTAGAATTGGACATAGTACCACTAGATGCATGCAGAGTAGTGTTTGGAATTCCCTACATGTATATGAGGGATCATATATTCATGTGGAGAGCCAACCAATACTTCCTCATCAAGGACATGAAATCCTTAATCATCAACATCCACAAAGTAAAATAAAAAATTTCACTGGTAAGTGCCAATCAAGATAAGAAATTGATCAGTTCTAGCAAGAAATATGTTTTAATTTTACTAAGGGAAAATTAGTTTGGTGAAGAGTCATTACAAGTAAAGAAATCCCTAGAAGGGTGTACTAAGGAGTAGAAAAATGAATTGGATGAGTTTATAAAGGCATACAATGGATTTTTCTAGGAGCCTAAAGGGATACCCACTAAGAGGGAAGTGGAGCACAAAATCCAATTATTGCTAGACTCCCCCTTACCAAATATTGGGTTGTATAGACAATCTCTTATGGAAGAAAAAAAAGTAAAGAAGAAGTTGCAACAATTGTTGGAGTAAGGTGTTATTTGACCAAGTACCTCAGCTTGTGGGTCACCCATTATAACTGTTTCCATGAAGGATGGAACTTGGAGAATGTGTATCAATTACAGGGCATTGAAAAATATTATATTGAAGAATCGATACCCTCTTCCTAGGATAGATGATCTATTGGACCAGTTGTAGAATGCCAAGTACTTCACTATGATGGATTTGAAATCAAGATATCACTAGGTATGAGTTAAAGAAGAATATACCTAGAAGACTGCCTTCAAGACATGTAAAGGTTTGTATGAGTGGTTGATTATGCCATTTGGTTTATGCAATGCACTAGCTACATTTATGATACTAATGAATGATGTCTTACACCCTTATCTAGATTCATTTGTTATTTTCTATTTGGATGATATTTTTTTTTATAGTGCTACCTAGGAGGAGCACATAGCACATCTTATGAAGGTGTTAGATACTCTGGAGAAACACTAATTGTTGGACAATCTCTAGAAATGCAAGTTTTCTCAGTATTCTTTAATGTATCTAGGGTATGTGATCAGTGGAGGCAAGATAAAGATAGATCCTATCAATATGGAGGCCATCATGAAAATGATAGTTCCTAGAAATTGCACAGAAGTTAGGATCTTTGTTTGGGTATCACAATACTTGTAGAAGTTCATAGATTTTTTTTCAATAGTAGCTACACCACTCCATACAATAACAACAGGAAGTAAGAGTTTCCAATGGGGGAAGAATAACCAGAAGGCCTTTGATTACCTAAAAAGAAATATTAGTCAAGCACCAATGATCATGCTACCAAACTTCCACAAGCCCTTCGAAGTGGAGACAAATGGAAGTGGGTATGCCATGGGAGAATTCCTAATGCAAGGAGGAAGGCCTTTAATCTATCATTATGAAGTATTTCATGGGGTGGTCCTCAAATACCGTAAATACTAAAAGGATCTCTATGCCTTGGTACAAGTTGTCAAAAAGTGGAAGCACTATCAGATGGGAAAGGAGACCATCATCCACAGATCACTAGCCACTCTATTATATGCAAGCCCAAATTAAGTTACAAAGAACTAGGCACTACAAATGGATGGGGTTTTTACATCAGCTTCATTTGGTCATAAAGTATAAGAAGGGTAGAAAAAATGATTTGGAAGACATGCTTTCATGTCCACCCATGACCAATATTAAAAATTTGGGAACTATGATGCACATGGATCCTTTTACCCATGATGCATATAGAGAGGCATACATAAAATATGATGAATTCAAGGAGGTGTTCCTCACAAATTTAATCTTCTTGAAGAACAATTGCATAGCCTTTTTTTTGTGATGGGGTGGGATTTGAGAGATCCCCTTGAATTTATTAGGGTCAATATTGATGCCATATTTAGAAATAATGTGACCTAGAAGTTTTCCCTCATATACACCAAAGATGGTCTTCTTTGGGTTCAAAGATATTCCATACTTCCTACATCTTTCAAATATATGAGTTAGATGGGAAAAGTGGTCTGGCCTATTCTTGGAATAGACTGTGACATCATCTAGGTAGAACACCACACATGTTTTTATTAATACTTAAAACGCTACATCCATATCCCTTTGGAAAGTATCTCCCTGCATATATTAATCAAAATGGCATGCATTTATAGGCGAATGTTCTCCATTTAGTATGAAAAGTTGTGTTCAGTCTATCTTTGTTCAAAACTAAAAATTGGTTATATCCTGAGAACCCATCTAGAAGTGAGAACATCCGAGATCCAGAAATGGTTTGCAGAAGTTATTCCATGGGGGGAATGAGGTAATTGTCTTTTTCTGAGGACCTATTCAAATTTGTGAAGTCAACACATAAATAAATTTCTCCTAACTTATTTTTCACGAGAACTAAATTGGCTACCCATGTAGAGTGTCTCACTTGAAATATGATTTTCACATCTAATAGATTTTTGATCTCCTTCTGCATTAGAGGCTTCATTGATGGATGGAATTTTCTCATTTTTTGCTGAAATGGTTTAACCTCTTGTACAAGTGTAATGGTGTATTGAATGATCCTAGTGGCATATGTTTTCAAGTCTTGGTAGGACCATGAAAAATCATCTTGATATTCCTTAAATAATTTCAGGTAATCCTTCTTCTCCTCAGGAGATAAGTATTTTCCAAGGTTAATTTTTTTAGGATTATCAACAATCCCTAAATTTATGACTTTGTAGGTAGGACATGAACTACTAGTTTTGACATTTTTGGGGTTTTTAAGCCTTTCTCACAAATCAAAGAGGTTTTCAATATTGACTACTCCTATGGGAATTGTATGGATTTTAGGTTGCATATTGTTGCCCTTATCTATATTATGTTCCCCATCTTCTTGTTCAACAGTAATTTTCAACAATAACTCATCATCAATAGCCAAGTCTTTGAAATTTTTTTTGTTAGTTGAGAAAGTTATAAATTTTCCATCTCCTTCAATTAACCTCCTGTTGGTAATGTTATCTGGGATGGAAGGATTTTACAACTCTATAGCAAACCTAGAGGCCTCATAGTCTTCTAGGAGAGTTAGTCTCGAGGCTACTCTAGCTAGAGAGTCATCAAGTACATTTTTGGGTCAGGGGATAGTGACGATGTTGAATTATTGAAAGTTCTCTATCAATCTGTCTACTTCCCTCTTGTAATTTCTTAGGCGAGTTGAATTACAATGTATGGTGTTATTTTTATATCTCACGATGATTTTAGAATCTCCAAAGACAATTAATTCCCTAATGTTTAGGTAAATATATTTATTTACTCCTTTGACCAAGGCCTCATATTCAACTATGTTATTAGTGCATTCAAACTCTAAGATACATGACAAGAAAAAACATTTACCTACTGGATCAATGAAAATGTAGTCTGCACCAGATCCTTCCTGAGATTTGGATCAATCAAAGAACAAGGTCCAAATATTAGAAGTGAAGTTTAACTCTCTCTTCTTAGGGTCTATGCTTGGGGCTTCAATTTTGTTTTCTAAGATATGAACTTGGAAGCCATGATCAAACTTGATGCATTATTTAATTATCTCTGATTTTTCTTCCAGTAGTAGCTCTAATTATTTTGAGAAAAAAAATTCAAATATCCAAGGTGGGAAGTTCCCAAAGTTTGATTCACGGGAATAATTTCCTATTACGAGAAATTATGTTGAAGAGGGTTCATTTGGGGCTTCTAAATTAGTGGAAATATGTTTTAGATACTTTTCCTCATGAATTATGATAATGTTGGAATTCCCATTTAATGGTATCCATAAGTGGGACCAACCGGTACTGAAGTAACCATGTAACTTTTTGGACTAGTCCTAACTTAATAACATTCAATAATATTCTAGAATATCTATGACATTGATATCAATAACTTGGTGAAATTTTGGGTTAGAGGCGATACAGATCATAACATCCTTTAGTTCATCGATTACTTTGAATTTAGTTTTGTGAAATTTTATAATGTGTGTATCACTTTTGGTAGGGGTTGCATTCATCGTTTTATACATAGAATAGGGAATGAAGTTTGAATATGCACCAAAATCAACCAAACCATTGTGCAAATTTATGTTATAAATTTCGAAAGTCAACAAAAAGGTAGGGACAAATACCCTACATTTATTGTCAGTGGATGTTGAATTTATATTCGACTTTTTGGTTTTCCCATAGGTGATTTTCTAGTGTTTGGATTGGGGTTTATCATGCGTTTGTCCCCTTTTTTTAAATATTTCAATAATAGGTCCTTCTGCTAGGGATTTCTGCATAAATCCATGACATAAATGTTTTGCTTCATCTTTTTGAAATCCTCTACCACATTTTATTCTAATTTTTATACTTCCCGAGTTTCAAATTTAGGGGCAGAGCTAAGTAAAGGAGTCAACTAGGTTTGAAGAGGTTGGGTTTTTAGGTTTTTTGGGATCCTCGGATATGATAGGTTGATTTTTCATGACAAAACCCTTAATCCTTGTTTTGACTACCAATATCTCATCGAGTTATTCTTCTTCTTTGAAAGGATTTTCAAGAGGTGACATATGATTGATATCCCACAAAACTATAGTTGTTTGTTCAGGTAGCTCACTAACCTCATTTTTCATAGTGTTTGATGCTTGGTCACCAAGTTGCTCGATCAAAGCACAATCATACAAGAAGTGATGGGCCATTGAATTCATGGATTTATCCCATTAGGGGAAATCCTTTTCTGAATGGTGATCTTAATGATAAGTGAAAAAGGAATCGGAGGCCACCTTCCCTAGATCAATATTCAAACTAGTTGGGGGGGTTCTATGGCCTTGTAAGGTGATTTTTTTCCAAAGAAATGCTTGTTAAGCCTTGGGTTGGAGGTGCCTTCACCCACATTCCTTTTCATGTACACAATTTCATTATATAACTTATTTACCATCCTTTGTAGGCCTTTTATATCTACATTGTCCTTCTCAAAGTTTTTTTCGGCATGTTTACCTAGTGGTTTAATTAGTAAAATTCCCCTTCTGGGTGGTTGTTGGGTTTCCTTATTTTCTAAGGAGATCTAACTTTATTTACATCTCTTCATTTGTAACTCAATGATCTTGGCCTCTTCAAAATTCTCATCCAGAGTAGGTTTATCAACTCTTTTAACGAAGATAGAGATAGAGGCTAGTAGAGCGTTTGCATATACCTTGATCTATAGCTCTTAAGTAGGCTTTTAATTTGGTTGAAATTTATTAAGGATTTTGTAAACCTATGATTAAAATATTTGACCTTTTCCTTGTGTCCCATGGTGGCAGCAAAGAGTTCAACCATTAAAGCTCCTGTAGTTGCTTCTTTGACAAATTTGTCTAGGAAATCCTTTTGGAATTTTTTCCAGCTGGTTATGGAACCAACTGGAAAGTTAAAATACCAAGTTGAGGATGAGTTCTCAAAAGTGTATGGGAAAAGTATACACAACACATCTTCGTGATACACATTCATCAACCTTATTTCCAATATGAATTTCTTGATGTGGTATTCAGAAAATCCAAAGGTTTTAATGTCAAAATTGGGAAGAAGATTCTATGGATGCCTAGGTAAGTTATGCAATCATCCTTGAATCCATTTTTCTCAGGATCAAAACTATCTATAAGTTTTCCCTTCTAGTGATGATTTAACTTAAGCCCAATACTTAACCAAAAACTAAGTAGAACCCAATAGGAAGTCTTAAAACAAGTTATGACCATGCAAAATAAAAGTCTAAGGATAAAAGTGAAGTAAATTGGTACCCAAAATTTTTGAATTTTGATAGTGTGTTGAGTGCTCAACACATCCTTATCAACTTGACCCGACCTGTAAGAAATTATTATATTAGCAATAATCACCATCAAGTAACAAATTGGTTCAAATTTACCTCATCCTCCTATTTTTGGATGTTAATTTTGGATGAGAATGTTGTTACTTTTTTAAGCTACTTATTATTTTTTTTTCGGGCCGACATATTTCTAGGACGACATATTTCCAGGACCACATGATATTAGGTGGTTTTTCAGAACATGGTTTTTTGCCGATGGTTTTTCTATTTCCGGTTAAGGAATTAGGGTTTTGGACTAATCTAGGTCATTGGGTTAGGGTTTTGGATGCCACTGGCTCCTATATGCATATTGTATTGTAAACAATGTAAAACAATGTATGAATATAATATATGTTGGTTTTCTCGGTTTGGGTTTCCAGGTGAAAAATATCTGTGTAATGTTTGTATTTGCCATTGTATCTTTTCTATTCTTTTTTGAATATCAGTTTGCAGTAGATATTGTACAAGGTTAGAATTTACAATAGTCGACATGGTGATTTCTTCGATAGGTATTTTAGAGCATGATATCCTTACCCCTATCGCGACCCTCAACATGTGTTCCTTCAAGAGTGTGTTTCTTCCATCAAGTGAATATCTCTTGGAAGCCATGACTGAGCTTTGTCCTTTAACATGGTGTCCTTCCAGAGCACAGTCCTCTTGGAAGTTGTGATCAAGAAACAAGTTTTGAGCATTTTTTTCTGATTTCAAGCTCGTTAAAAAATGAAACCAGTTACGAGGATAGTTTTGGCATCTCCGTGGAAACCTCTCTAAAAAATGAAACAGAGGTTACAAGCATAGTTCTTCTCCTGTGTCAAGCTAGTTAAAAAATGAAACAAATTCCCCCTCTCTTTTTAAGTCAAGTCCTTCGTCTAGTATTTGAAGCTTCCTTTCATTCGTCTTTGCAGTTGGATGAAATGAAGCTTGGGGGGAAATGCTTCTAGCCTCTGGACTTGATGTTGAAGTTGAGCCAGTAGCTTCTTAAGCTAGGGGCTAAGTACCAACCATGCGTTGAGAAGTCGCAAGCATAGTTTTAACTTTGGTTCAATCTTGTGTAAAAATGAAATCACCTACCTCAAGCAAAGTTTCCTCTGATTCAAGATTGTGTAAAAATGAAACCAGGTCCAAGCATAGTTTTGGCTAATTTTAATCTTGTGAAAAAATAAAATATATCCCAAGCATAGTTTTGTTTTGTTTCAAATATTGCATAAAAATGAAAACAATCCCGATCTTAGTCTTTTTCATTTCTCATGCTCGTAAATCAATGAGAATAAGTTACCGAGCTTAGTATTTGTTCATTTTGATTCTCGTAAATCAATGAGAATGCAACTGAGTAGAATTTTATCACTTTTTCAGACTCGTAAAGGTTACACGAAAAAGGAAACACCTGGAGTCACCTTTAAGCTCTTTTCAGATTCTCTAAACATGAAAAGATTACCGAGCGATCTTGTTCTTTTCACAATCGTTAAAGTATTAGAAAGCACATCTGTTGAGTGATATTTTATCTATTTTTCGGTCTCATCAGACTACTTTACGAAAAAGGAACTAAGAGAGTTCTCTTTAAGTGTTTTCCAGACTCTCTAAATATGAAAAACCCATGAGTTTTATTTCTTTGGACTCGTTAAACAAACATTGAAAGGCCCATATGAGACCAAACCACTCCTTCCTAGGGTTCGTTAAACATACTTCGAGGGAATCATCCAAAGGATGAGATTACATTTCAGGAATATGTTATCCTCCTCAACCTTGTGTAAAAATAAAGAGGTACTCGCCAGAAATGGTGGGGGGGAAATTGAGAAAGAAATGTGTTTAAACCTGTATTCTATGGAAGAGTCACTTTTGAACATGACATCCTTTTACCTTCTTTGTGTCTAGGTTGGAAAATCCGCTTATCTCTTGATCATACTCCTTTATAAAATTACAAATTAGTCTGTGATCCTTGTTGTTGAGTCAGTGCTTCCAAGACAATTGTCATGTCGTCAATATGTTCAAAAGAAGTCTAAACCATAAAGCCTTCTATTGCATCGGAGATGTTTGTAGTCTTTAAGCCTTCTATTGCATCAGCCATCCCTGAGTTAGTCCTGAATCATTTGTTACTTCGATCTACTTCAAGTCTTGTTACCCTCTTCGTGTAATTGATGTGGGATACATTAAGGCCCTCCTTTGACGAGTCTTTTCCTATTGACTTCAACTCATTATCCAGGAATTAGAATTAGAAACTAATTGGTACCTTGGAAATTGCATGCCTCAATGGCAGGTTTCCTCGCTTTCGACAGTGGGTTTTCATTATTGACCCCTAATTGGGAGATTTTTCTGAGTGTTCGACTTCAGCTCAATAAGTCAAACCCGTTGGATTGTACTAGTGTACCTTAGGAGTCATTGACATTAATGGTGTTTTCCATCACACTATTTAACGGTATACACTAATTACTAGTAATCAAGTGGTTTCTACCATGTTTGACTTCATCACCTATAATCGCATGGTTAGATTCATACTATAGAGTGGTGGAGATGAAGACCCTAAATCTTTTCTCACTGATTTAGGTTGCATTGGAGTATATTTAGTTTGTATTGTTGCATAGATCCACATTGTATGTTTCATGGATATGTTCAAATTTGAGTCTTTAACACATAGATCCACAGTGTATTTTTGGTGGCTATGTTAAGATTTGAGTCATATTGGCATAGATCCACAGTGCATGTTTGTTGGCCATGACCTATCTTACTTGACATGGATCTTCACATGTCGGTATTTATGATTTGAGTTTATATTATGAGTATGGGAATGCCTACCTCAGTGATAATATATTATGGTACTGCATTTCCTTGTTTATTGGCAGGTTTCTGATCGACGTGCTCCTTGTTCCCTACACACACTTGACAAAGTATTTTAGCTATCACTCTATTCTAAATTCATACTTTGGGGGGCTCTCTGTTACATATTATTTTCATCAACCTTATGACCATTAATGATGTAAACCTATCCTTTTTCTTTAGAAGGATCAATAGTCTAAATTCCTGAAGAAAGAAGGGAGAAGAACTTTCCCTAAGAGAAGAAGTTGTATTTTCCATTGTAAAAACTCTATTTTGGAGGATTTCCGTAGGTTTCTATATAAACAGGGTGTGAAAATTCTTGATTTCCACATGTTTCTCTATATCTAGGGTGCGGAGTTTCCGTAGGATGCACTATAGCCAGGGTGCAGCGACCTCCTGTATGTGGGAAAAATGAGCATCTTCTCGATGCTTCTAGAAGGAGAAGCTTCTATGGTGAGGTGGCCTCCGAACGATTTGGATCTTACTCACTTTCATGATTTAGTAGGATCATCCTAACCTCCTTACCTTATCTTATTCATCTTATAAAAGGAGAGGATCTCTCATGGAGAAAGTTAGTTGGATTGAGTTTGGGAAATTTATGTTGGCTTTGAGATTTGCTTTGTCAAGATAGATTGTGAGTATCTATCAGATCCATGGTATCAAAATCCTTGGAGCAAGAAGTGTGTGGTAAGAAAGGAACTATTGGAAGGAACTTGACAACATCAAGGCATCTAGTTGTATATTTCTTCCATATTATATAATACAGTGGCATGTTTCTTTCCCATAGAATATATTTATTTTATTGCATAATTCCGTGATCATATGCATAGGTTGTCATTGAATATACTTCTACTTCTTTCACTTTGGTTGGTTTGTGTCTCACTGCAGGATCAGTATCACAAGAGCACCGGAGCGAAACAGGAACAACAAATACATAAGGAAGCGATATCTAAAGGTATGTCTCTTGTCTTTTGTTCAGTAGTAAATTCAATTATTATATCCTACAGAAAGTGCAATGTTTTGTCTTGTTTTGTTCTAGATCTAGGTGGATCTAGGGAGATTAGTTTATGTCCACATTTACCAATTTATCCGATAAAAACATAATTATAGTTGGGAGACTCCTCTAACACATGAGTAAAAAACAAGGTCACATGAATGAGAGTTGAGGAGATAACCCCTCTGAAGATTAAAAAATGTAGTGAAGAGATCATATTTTGCGGGTTGCATTGGTGCCTTTACCTCCATGAGAGGAGACAATTTTGAGGCTTTGGGATTTGTTAACCTACCCATACGTTCGATCTCAACTATGGAATGTAACCCCCGAACATTGGCTACAAGTTGGTATCCTTAGTATCCATAACTAAGTTTCTTGGAGGTGACTGTGGGGGGTTTCCCCTGGTACCAAGGGAAGATGTCGTATCACACTTGTCAATACCTCTTGAGAGTGCCCTGCAAAGCATGGATACTTGCACCAGAAAGGGATGGTTAGTGGAGGTTGAGGTAAATACTTCTCATTCCTTCATTCATTGGTTCATGGGACATAATTAAATCGTTCCTTCGTCTGGAAGGTCCTTACATAAATTTGTTGCTACTGTGGTATCATAACCTAATCCACCTAAGTTGGAGTATTAGGGAAGTTATTTTTTATTGTTGTTTCCATATGATATTTCTAGTGGTGTTCTACAAATTTTTATATAACTTAGGTAAGTGTGTTGGTGTCCACCTTGAGTCCCTGATTTAAAGTGGTTGATCAACCACCTTTTCGATCTAGGATAATTCAAGGTCTTCCATCTGATCAAGTGGAAGTGAATTATCTGCCACCTCCCTTGAGGCATTGAATTGATCCAATTGACACTTTTGTATCAAACGGTTATGTCGACATCATAGAGTCTGAGCCCACAGAAAATAATTCTTCTATTACAGAGGTCACACACATATCAGATCTTAAGAATAAATACTTCATTCATCTATACAATCCTCCATTGAATATATCCCATGATCTGATTGTCTTCTAGATTCTGGCTTCCAATTCGAACTTCACTAATAGTTACCCTCTTTTTTGGGCCATCATGGATAACACTTCATAAGTGTTTGGGTTGGGGGTCCCTCCAACCTCCATGTCAAAAATAGTGACAGGAGGGATCCTTCCTCCTTTTATGTCTAACCAAACAAATAAAATGGTTCAATTCATGATAGCTACGTCAATTAGTAGCTCTTCACCACTGATATTTGGGCCCACTCATCCTTTTAGTGTGGCCTCTTCATCATCATTTATATCTAACGATTTTTTGTTTTGGATGACGTCTTCCATCATGTAGGATGTGTCGACTAGTTCTGAGTCATTTCCCTTGATATAAGAGGATCTACACATGGAAAATTCCTACTTTGAAAACAATGGGATAAATCATTAAAAAGTTTGATAATAGGTGGAAAATAATAATTAATGCTCATGAATGAATTAATTAAATTGTAAAAATGATTAATACTTAAAATGAGTATGATAAAATCATGTATTAGTCTTGCACATTTGAAAAATGATTAATGCTTGAAGTGAGTTTGAGAATCTCGTGTATTATTCATTTAATTGTAAAAATGGGAAATTAGTTTAGTGAGAGAATCCAACTCACAAATTAGTTTCATAATTTTAAGGGGAAATTGGTTTCATAGTCTCAAGGAGTAAGTTAAGGGTCTCATGAGTTGGTTTGGATTCTTCCTCACTTTATTACAATTGGTTTCCTAGTATCAAGGAGGAAGTTAAGGGTCTCATGAGTTGGTTGCGATGATTTCTCATTTTTTGTCCTTGAGTAGTTATTAGATCCTAAATTTGTTGATCTTCTCTCCTTGAATTATGGAGCTAAGGAAACTATATAAATCCTTATGTAATCTTTGAGGGGGAACCCCCTTTGGGGGAATCATCCTTTATGGATCTCTTTATGGAGATGATAAGAGAGTCCATTTGATGCCACATGCTTGTGAGAGAGAAACCTTTGTCAGAGGATATTGTCTCTTTGTAGGATAGATATTGCCACATGATTGTGAAATATCTAGCCTTGTGTTGTCCGAGGAGATCATATATTTATAGGAAAGACATAGACACATACTTGTGAGAATCTATCTCTTTGCATTGTGCATGAGAGAATCTCTTTGATATTGCCACCTTCTGTGGGAATTCTACTACGAGTTATTGATGTGGGAATTCATCCCTTTGCATTGTAAAGGAGAGTATATTTGAAGAAGATAATGAAGTGATTCATGGATTTTATGATCCCAAAGATGTATCCAAAAGGTTTTGGTGAACTCCGTTAACAACTCGCTGATCTCTTGTCTAACGTTTTCTTATGCATGTTTTTATTTTTGGAGTTATGATTATTAAATGCATTAAGTAATGGATTATGAGACTAACAACACATTCACCAAGTTAATATTCAATTCAGATTCAAATATTCATAAATATGTATTTTAACTTTTGATGCAATCAAGTTCAATAGATACACAATTGTAAATTTGACCTTAATTAAGTGGCCTAGAACCAAAATAATTTTGGTATCAGTGTCACCCCAATTTTAGATCAAGTGATATCAGAGAAGGATTGATAGGGATGCAGGTGTTGAAGATGAGATGGAAAAAGAATAAAAAAGCTTGAAGAAATCAATTAATGCATCCAAGTAGTGAATGCGGAGAAAAGAAGGCGTATTAATCCATACAAATAAGAAATGGGTAGCCCAAATGATCTATGGGGTCCAAAATAACTCAAAACTCAAAGTACCTACAATTCGATGAAAATAACACAAGTTCGAAGAGCTCGAGAATGGATTTCCAATGGTGCAAACAATTTGTCAAACAAAGTCTAGATGACAAATTTATGGCCATATGAATTTTTTAGCAAACATACGAAAATGGCACGAATCTTGAGACATGTATGGACTATGTGGCATGGATTTTGAGGTCTGCACCAGGCATACATTTCAAGTTCCATAGTCTTCACGTGGATTGAGGCCTAACAGTGGCATGAATATCAAGACATGTATGACCTATGTGGCACACATTTCGAGGTCTACAATTTTCATGCAGATCAAGGTTTGACAATGGCATGGATCCCAAGATGGGTATGGCCTGTGTGACATGAATTTAAAGTTCTACAGTCTACACACGGATCAAGACCTAATAGTGGCACGAATCCTAAGATAGGTACGACCTATGTGGCATGAATTTCAAGGTCCATAGTTTTCATGTGGATTGAGGCCTGATAGTCACATGAATCCTGAGACAGGTATACCCTGTGTGGCATGCATTTTGAGGTCCGCACATGGAACACATTTCAAGGTCTATAGTATGCACAAGGATCGAGGCCTAACAATGGCACGAATCCTGAGACCCGTATGACCTATGTTGCATGCATTTCAAGGTCCACAGTTTGCAAGTGCATCAACTCCTAATAGTGGCATGAATCTTGATATAGGTACAGACAGTGTGGCATGCAAATCGAGGTAGATATCCTGGGAGGGTCTAGAAGTCACAATAATGGAATTGGATGAAAGTACATTCAGTTTTGCAAAATTTTTCACCATGAATCCACTAATGCAGTCCATTTGTGATCTGAGCAATAGATTTGAGGGCTCACGATAGAAGCCCAAGTTTTCCATTAGTGCCTTGGCACACATTTTGAGGAAGGATGGTACATGTTTGGTGTTACGGAATTTGACAAAAGTACAATCATTTTTTCACAATTTTTCACCACAAGTAGACTAGTGTAGTCTATTTTGTGATATAAGAAGTAAATCTAAGGGCTCATGAAAAAATCCCAAGTTTTCCTTTAATGATTTGGAACGAACTTTGAGGCAGGGTTTCACTTTTAAGAAGAGGTCAATTTTATAGTTAAAAGTTGAAGAATGATGAGCTATTGGTGCTCTGTATGCCAGGATTTGAGAAACACTTTGAGCACCTTCCTACGAAAAATATCGTAAGTTTTATGCATTTATGGTGTTTCCCTCTTTTTGAAAATTGCAAGAGGATGAATGTATGTTGCAAATTCTGGTGATCTTTGAGTGTTGCAGCAGGGCATCAAGATCTAAATTATTGTAGGAAGTTTGAGTCTCACACTTAAACCGAGACGGTGTGTGTTATCACTGAAATTTCATCCGCAAATGGTTACAAGAATTCAACATCGTCAAACAGTTATGAGGCCACCCATGGACCAAAATTACCACAAAATCATTTCCAAATGGTCAAAAACTATAAAACTAATGACAAAGTTAAAGGGCACTATGAATACATAGGGCACACACGCACATGCGCGAAACAGAAATGAAAGAATCATGCATATGCACACGATGTGTGACTGTTGTCGTAAAAAGCCGTGCACCTGAGAAACGACGCATTTATGAGAGTGGTCGGCCTCCCACCCACTTTTGGTTCAGCTTCCAAGTTGATTTGACACTCAAATATGGACTGGATTCGACTGGGTGGCTAGTCAAAGACCTAGAAATGCCCTAATTAGCCTCTTTACACACTACAAACTAGTTGGACAATACCTCAAAGAAATGCTATAAAAAGGCCATGGATGCACTTCATTTTTCAAGGAATTCAAGAGAAAAGTTATGCTGCCATTATTCTTTTGAGGAATCCTCTATTCTCATCAAGAGTATACTAGCATCATTGCATTGGGCAATCCATCTCACCCCTTGAGTGGATTAGAAAAGAATTATTTCACCATTTTCATTTTCATTTTCAAAGTTGTAAGAAGAGCTTATTTGTGGGGGTCCAAGAGCCCTCCCTTGGAGGAAGAAGGGACTCATGGTCCTCTTTCTTCTCGGTGTTTTATTTCACTAATATCATCCTTACCATTGGTGAAATGGGTCTCATTGTTTCTTTTGTCCTTATGTCCCTATGCTCATTAATTTAGTTGTTGTTTTATTTCCTAGTTTAATTCTTAGTTGTTCTTTTATATTTCTTTCTCTAACCCTTTTCCTCACAGTTGTCCTGCTTAGAAAACCCAAATAAGCTTGCAATCACCTCTATTTTTCTCACTAAGGTGACGAAAGAGGCGCAACAGTGTGGTAAGAGGCCATTTTGACACTTTGATAGAAAGTAGTCATGCTTACAGTCAAAAGTCTCAGAATTGCGAGATGAGTATGACGATGATGGCATTTTCCTTATTTTTTATGTTGCACATGCTTGTAATGGGAGGATTGAAAAAAATAGAGTTTTCCACTAGTGCACATTTGGGGGTATTCATCTTAATGTTAATGATGTAAAAGGTTGTAATTAGCCACTCTTGAAAGTGATGATGAGAGTGAGAGGCATTTTTTTCTATGCCTAAAACCTTGTAAGCCTTATTGGGAACATTGTAATGGGTATTATAGCCATTGTTGAGTGAGAGGAATTTTTTTTCCTAGGCTTGTTTTGGAAACATTTGTAATGGGTATTGTAGCCACTGATGAGTGAGAGAAATTGTTATTTCGGGGCCTATTTTCTCAATATTGTAATGGGTCTTGTAGCCACCACTGAGTGAGAGACTTTTTTTTTCCTAGGTCTGTTTTGGAAATCATTGTAAACGTGTCCATGAGAGTTTTATAAACTCTTGGAAAGTATGGTACTACTTTGAAAAGTTTTAATCCATGTATTTCTAGCTACATATTTACATTGGTGAAAGTGTTGTCATTGACATACTCATTCTGACGTACAAAGGTAAAGGAGAATAAGGGTGCATCCTTTCAGAGACATTTGTTATGCAAATAAAGGAATCAACTACATATTCACAGTGGTTCAAGTGTCATCATTCAAATCCTCATTCTGAAGTACAAACATGAAGGAGAAGAAGGGTGCGGCCTTTTAGAGACATTTTTTTATGCATATTTTCATTGGTGCAAGTGTTTCCATTGACATCCTCATTCCTAAGTACAAAGGTGAAGGAGAAGAATGAGGCGGCCTTTTAGAAAAATTTGTTATGTAGATCAAGAAGCAGGGAAGTGCATCATGAAGTGTAAGACTCTTCCTAGAGGCTGGTTGTAGATATTCAAGTTACAATTCCTCTTTATACTTTTGGAGGACCAAAAGTTATTTTTGTGGGGAGGTTTGATTCAGGAGGATCTCCACATGAAAAATTACTACTTTTCACACCATGGGATAAATCACTAAAAAGTTTGATAATATGTGGAAAAGAATAATTAATTCTCATGAATGAATTAATTAAATTGTAAAAATGATTGATAATTAAAGTTAGTATGAGAAACTCATGTATTAGTCATGCACATTAGAAAGACGATTAATTCTTGAAGTGAGTTTGAGAATCTCATGTATTATTAATTTAATTGTAAAAATGGGAAATTAGTTTTGTGAGAGAATCCAACTGTTGGCACAGGGGTAGACCCAGGGTTCAACGCTACAACAATGCACCAAAAAAACCCTAACTATTGACCCTTTCGGCAACACCTACGAAGCAGATGAAGTCTCACCCGAGGTAGAGACAGGGGTGGTTGCAGGACTCAAATGTCTGCAACCATAGCTAGGACACATATCTGTAATTATAACACTTAACAAGGCACTCAACAATTAATATTCATTAGTCTTTAACAATTTATTCACATTGCAAGTAAAACCCTAATTACATAACAACACAGTATTCATTCAGATCTAAGGTATTTAAGCACAAAGCATTTGTAAGTAAGTCAAATTTAACATCCATCCATATTATTAGGCACTCAACATAACATCCATATATCATTCATCTATATTAAAGCACTAAGAAAGAAAATACATAAACACATCAATACATTGCACAAAGCATAGAACACAACATGTACGTGGTTCACCCCCACCCTGGAGCTATGTCCACCAACTCTTCTCTTCTTTATTATCTTTGGTCAAGCTTCTTACAGGCACATATTATCCAAGTTCTACTCCACAGAAGACAGGAGATCTGCACACACCTTGCCAGATCCTCCTTCCTCGAGTATATATAGGCACAGAACCTTGCATAGTCTACGCACAAATCACTATAGATGACTTGCACTTAGCTTTGCAAGTCTCAACATACAACATGCACCAAACCTCTTACAATCATTTGCACTTAGGAAAGCTTGCAACTGACTCCTCTTACATTGCCTCGCCTTCTATTTATACATTAAAAAATAGGCCTAAGCACAGGTAAACCCATGGGCCAACATACCCATACCCATTACATAATCCCGAATCCCAAAAAGGGACCTAAAAGGGGCCTAGATTCCATGATATTTGCTTCATATTGCGCTCCACCTTCGATAGCCTGTCGAAGTCCCAAAATTAGGTCAAACATGACCAAGAATCCTCAAAAATTGGACAAGGGCCAACATGCCCCCAACACTCACTTGTGACTCGTCCTGAGTCACTCTGATATTATTAGTTTTGCTTCAAAAGCCTCGATCTTGGCTCCAGATGCTTTGACCTGTTGCTATGCTACAACCTCCTGTTCAACGAACTCTTGTATGATTGCTTCATTTACAGGTCCCTCTAGGCGATGTTCAGCTGCAGTCACGACTTGCTCCAGTTCCGCTCCTCCACCTTCAATCTCTGTAAACAGTTGGTAAGCCTCATCCTATACAAGTTAGAGCCTCTGAGTTACTTCCATAACTCTTCTCTGAATAGTGTGGACCTGCTGCTGGGCAGTGTGCTTCTCTTGGGATCACTTCATTCTTTCCATGGCTAACACGGGCTTCAACTGTGCTTTTATTGTCTCTACTTGATACTTCGCTTCCTGGAGATGTGACTCCAATGCCTTCAATTCTGGATTCTTAATGAGTTTCTCATACATCTGGGCACTGCAATCAATCAGTTTCTTACATTCCAGGGAAAAGACTTTTATTCTTTCAACTGTGCTTCAAGAAGTTGCTTATCTTTGATCCCTTACATCCTGTGGGGTGTTTAGTATAGTGTGAAGCTCTAATTCTTCTATTCGTTGTTGTAGTTGCTGGATAGCTTCTGCGTGGGTTGTTTCTTCCTTACTAAATTTCCAGCTATTAACTGGTAGGCTAGGTGCACTGCACCATTCTGGATGGAGGCTACCTTGTAGCCTCACGTCTCCTTTTCAACATCGCCATATGTATCCTTGATCTTCTGTGCTAATGAGCAATCTGTGGATTTTCTTGGATAGAAATACTGTGGGTCGGGTCCTCGCATACTTAACCTTGTGATCCTATGGATCAATGTAAGATCGACTATGATACGATGGTATAGCCATAAGTAGCCACCATGATAAAATGAAAGCAATAGCTTGACATAAGCATTGATTTCCTGGTGCCTTCCGAAGTGTTGGATTTTCATTACATTTAACAAGGTAGACTGCACAAGGTTCATCATCCATGGTTGGGGGATTATATTTGAGTTCTTCTCCTTCATCCTGTTGAGGTATTTATACAGGGAAAGAATATTGTAGTTCTTGCGATATCCAAGGTTGAAGTCACTGAACTTCAATGCTGTGATCTTGTCTTGTTGTGCTCAAACTGTGCATATTCCCTTCGGGAGGTATGCAGTAACCATGGTGTACTCGAAATCTCTTGGCACACTATCTCAACTCACAGCATCGGCCAGAGGTGGGATGTAGTTGGGAAATATGGCCTGGATCAGCTTCACATTTTCTAGGTCATCTTTGTGTTTGGCTCTCTTTTTCGATGATGTTCAGGATCATCCGTCTTCGTGAGCATTCGATAGAGAGGCTTGAAATCCTCTCGTCGATGACACTTCTACACCCATATACATCACTCTTTCAAACATGACTCTCTCAGTCATGAGGTCGATGAGTACTTCCTTCATACACTCTTCGAGTGTGCTAAGTTCTTCAGACACACATGCTCGTGGTTGAATATCTCAGGTTCGAAGAGTAACTTCTCAATGCAACGGGATGGATGGAAATAGTGTGATGATCACTGTGAAAAATAAACTATTCTGCGGGCTCAGATAGTCACAGTTGGAAAAAGTGTTCTTGTTGCATGGAACAATGGGATAAATAGATAACTCGGCAACGAATCTCCTACAATGGGTGAGAATCCTTCATTAACTTAGTTTTTTCCATTATGGTGTGGTCCCAATGGTCTAGTGGTGAAATTTCTGACCATAAATGCCTTTCTATACATTCGGGTCATCGGTCTAATGGTTATAATATTCCCAACGGCTATATTTCTTCGCCATGGTGAAGTGCCATGTGATGCAGTTCTGATATCGCGACGAAGTTCCAATTTTGTAAATTTTCTTTCTCTGAAGTTCCCTTTGGAACCTTCTGTAACTTTTTGATCTTAACTCTCTTCTTACTTAGTTTTCTAGCCTTTTTTCCAGTGATCTTTGTCTTAGAATTCCTTTTTCCCTTTTGATTCGTATCTTCTCTTGGCAGAGTAACTTCATGTTGTTGAGATTCTTTCCTAAAAATCAGGGGTAATACTTCATCTATATCTGGAATAGGTACTTCATTATTCTATGGGTCTTCTAGTGTTCTTCCCACTTCGACATCCAAGTCTCTGGGTTTAAATAGCTTCACTCGGTTCTCCTGTTCTTCAATCAAATCTGTGATCCTCCTAGTCATGAAATCTTTCAACTCTTGCTTCTTTTTTTCTAAGACTTCTTCTTCTTTCCTTCTGGCCTGATATCCTTCAATCCAAGGTTTTCCTAGTAACATAGCAAATGGAGCGTTGTTCTCAATAAATTTAACAACTTCAAATTATTCCTCTGTCGAAATTCCAT
The DNA here is from genome assembly GCA_000966675.3 of Picea glauca. Classification (NCBI taxonomy): domain Eukaryota; kingdom Viridiplantae; phylum Streptophyta; class Pinopsida; order Pinales; family Pinaceae; genus Picea; species Picea glauca. The sequence continues at coordinate 264,376 of JZKD02S1673958.1, forward strand.
GAGCACTCATAGATGTCCTGGTAAGTCTTCCACATAGGGTTATCATCTTTCCTCTAAGTAATCCTATTCCTCCTAATGAAGGAATCATAGAAGGCTCCCCTAAAAGTTTCCAAGTTATTTCTATCATGATATTCACATGTGTTTCCTCATCTAGAACATAGTCAATGTCGAAGTCTCCTATTCTTGTTTCAATGCACTCTTTTTCTTTGAAGATCTCTGATAATATGATATGTCAGTGGTCATTTAAGGTTTCTTGCATATGTAGCAATACTTTTTCCTATTTTTTCTGGGGTTCTGTCATAATCTCATGGGGTTCTACCATAATCTCAGTTTCTTGACCTGTCTCGTGGTCTTCCTGTCTCATATTCATCCTTTCAACCTTAGCAATCATTCTAGGGCAATCCAATACTTCATGGTCCATAGATTTGCAACAGAGGCAACTAGGTCTTCAACCAGGGCATTCCTTAGCCATATGTCCCATTATTCTGCAACTGTAACAAAGGGTTAATCCTCTCTTTCTTTTAAATGATTTGGGGATATTATAACCTCTAATCCTAACCTCCTATTCAATTTATAAAAGGAGACTTCTCTCATGAGAAAAGGTTAATAGCTAATGGAGAATAACTAGTTATGAGTAATGGTTGATAGCTTTAGCATATGATTTGAGATTATAATATTGTTCTTTGGCCTTGAGATATTCTTGTTTCAAAGTATTCAGTTGATGGTGATGGAACTCATGGATGTAATGTGGGTATTGGAGAAATGAACCGTTGGAAAGAGCCTCACAACACTAAGGATCTGGTTGTAAATTTTCCATTATTATTAATGCAGTAACATGTTTTCTTTCCTATAAATATTTCTCATTGCAAATTGTCTTTATTACATTTATCCTTGTTCATTTGTATAGATTTTTCAAAGTACTATTGTTTCTTTCACTAGTTATCTTGTTTTCTTATGCATGTTTCTATTCAAAATCCTCTTAATCAAGCTAGGGTCTACAATTAGCGAGGACAACCATCGATAAAAAGTTATGAGTCCTTACTTATCAATATTTCAATTGTATGAATCTAAGGAAAGTAATATGTTATGTGTTGTTTTGCTCTAGATTTGGGTTCCCAATCTAGGGATGATCCATATTTGATGAGCAGAACGAAATGAATACAGATTATTAAAAGAATCTTAACACAAAATAATAGTGATATAGTAAAAATGGTTTTGTATTCAATAAGAAAATAAGTTGAAACTATAAAATGCAGCAGAAAACAAGCTCATTGGAATGGTGGCAACTTATCTCTGAGAAGAGATGTGACAGTTGCACTCATTCACAAGAAGATAGTTACAATGAGGCTCTGAAGGCCTTTTACAATAAACATGAATATAAAAAACCCTAGACATAAAAAAACCTAACCCTAGGAGATGAAGCGCCAAAAGTCATGTGGGCCCTGTTTAGGTAAGTTAGTACATCAACTTCTCGGGGTTGTAACTTTTGCATATGATCTCCATTTTAGGCACACGATAGCCCGTTGGAAAGGTCTAACTGAGAAGAAAAATTTTCGACTAGCCTAGGGGATTACCATTATTATTCCCCTGGGCCCAAAATCCCCAAAAAATGTCGTTTAGGGCCTCAAAACGACCCCAAAAGTTTGGAACTCGAAAAACTGTCAAAACACTGCCAAGGTGGAAAACTATTTTTTGAGCTAGTGGAATAGGTGGGTGGCCATCGATGTCCACCTAGATCGATATTCCCTCCTTAGGAAGCAATGGTATCCACTGCGTTGAGTTCCCCCATCATATGAGGAAATTTCTACTGAATTTGGCCTCGGGTGAGCCACTTGCCTTGATGCAGGAGATGATATACTTGTCGACATCCTGTCGAAGTTTTGGCCAGTAGAATTTTTTTTGCAGCACTTCCACTGTCTTTTCAACACCAAACTGTTCTGCCACCCGACTGTAGTGAGATTCCAAAATAAGCTTCGTGCACTCACTTGATGGAACATAGAGATGGCCTAGACGGTACAACAACCTGTCCCGAAGATGGAAATTAGTGACCACTAATTTGTCACCCAACATTTGGTAAGTGGTGGAGAATTAAGGGTTTGTCTCATAGATGTGGGGCCATTCGAAGGTCTCGTGGTCACAAGAGTATAGAACGATGGTGAGTGCCACGACTGGAGTTCGATAGATATAGTCAGCAACTCGGTTGGTACTTCCTATTTTATACTTGATGTTGAGGTGGAACTGTTTTAAGTATGTTGACCACTTCTGATGGCGGTCATTCTGCAATTTTCCATGGGTTTGCATGAACTATAGTGTCTTGTTATCAGTGTGGATGACTATCTCCTTCCCAAGGATGCAATGTCTCCACTGGTAGTAGGCTTTCACAATGGAGTACATTTCTTTGTCGTAAGTAGGGTACTTACGAACAACATATGATAGTGTCTCACTATGATATGCCACAAGGTGGCCTTCATGAGTGAGAATGACTCCCACACCATATTCTGAAGCATATGTCTCGATATCAAAGAGATGTTATAGGTATGATAATGAAAGTATCGGGGATGAGCACAAATGCTTCTTCAAATCATCGAAGGCTTGTTGTTGGGAGAGGCCCCACACAAATTTTGCCTTACCACCACCCTTGGTTACTTGGCTAAGGTCCCATGCGATATGAGACAATCCCAGCATGAACCTGTGATAGAAATTGGTGAGTCCCAAGAAGCTCTGAAGTTCAGTGAGTGTGGTTGCAGCTGGCCAGTCATTGATGACTTGGATCTTAGTTGGATCCACATGCACACCATGTTGATCAATGATGTAGCCTAAGTAATGGACCCTATCCATGCCAAAGGATATTTTTTCCAAGTTTTCATATATTTTGTGTTGTTGCACGGTGTGTAGACCCTGCTGTAGATGAGGATGTCATCCAGATACACCACTACAAAATTATTGGTGAAAGGTCATAGGATATCATCCATCATCCACATAAAATTTGTTGGAGCATTTGTCAAACCAAAGGGCATGAGAATTCATTCAAAAATACCTTCTTTTGACTTGAAGGAAGTCTCCCATACATCTATCTTTTTTATTGGGACCTAGTGGTAGCCAGACTTTAGATCAATCTTACTGAAGTATTTGGCCCCCGTGATCTAATCAAGGAGGTCGTCAATTTTATTTAGGGACTAATAATCAATGCATAGTCTTCAGGTCCCATTTTTCTTCTGCACCAACATGATTGAGATCCCACAAGGCGATGATCTAGGATGGATGTGCCCCTTGTGGAGAAGTTCTTGGATCTACCTCTTGATCTCCTAGTTTTCTAATAGAGAGTGGCAGTAGACTGGCCCATTGGATAGCGGTGCACCTGGGGTCAGATCGTTGGGATGCTTGAATTGGTAGTGAAAAGGTACTCTGGTAGGAGAGGAAAATTTTCAACTGGTGCAGGGCAATGCCATTTGCAGGCCCTTGGGCCCAAAATCCCCAAAAAACGTCGTTTAGGGCCTCAAAATGGCCCCGAAAGTTTGGAACTCGAAAAACTACCAAGGTGGAAAACTTTTTTTCAAGCCAGTGGAATAGGTGGGTGGCCACCTATTTGAGTGATAATCAACAGTGTTATGCCAAGGGATATTATGGAAGTCGCACCACTTCCCGATATCTTTCTTTGTCTTTCTAGTGTCCTTCTTTGCTTGTGCCTTGGAATGGTTGTCCTGATATTGTCCATATTTTCTCTGTCCTTTGTTCTGTGGGTTGGGGCCACCCTTTTCTAGATTTTGCTGTGAGGGGTTCCCAGGTCCAAATTGTCACATCTTTTGTTTGAGATTCTACTCAATTTTGACAGCATATCGATAGGCTGCGCCCAAGGATGAGATGCCCTTAAATTCAATTTTGGTCTGGATGTATCTATGTAGAGAACTGTGATACATGAGCATCAGATGTCACTCTGAATCTTTGATACCCATATTGGTGCACAAGGTATGCAAGATATTTGTGAACTCTGGCATTGCTTGTTCTCTTTGTTGGTGCAGTGTGGTCCATTTGGTATAAAAGTTGTCATAACTTCTGACAGGGTAGTATTGTTCCTTAATAGAATCCATGAAGGATTCCCAGGTGGTCGTTACTATAAATAATTAGGGTTCCTTTATTTCCTTTTTCTCACATAAAGTTTCCCACCAATCTTTGATATGGGGAATGAATTTGAGGAGTGAAAAAGTAATCTTTTCTCTATTCAAAATGTTATGGATAGAAAAATACCCTTCTAGTAGATTCAACCACTTGTCTACAACATATGCGTCTATGTGACCTTCAAATATAGGAATATCGAAGTTGATTTGTACTATGAAGGGGCATCGCCTCTGCTCAAGGAAGATGTGTTGCCTGTTGGTAGCCCCCGAATGATTTGCACAAAACTATTCATCATCTTGTTCATCTGTTTCATGAGGGATTCCTCAAGAAACATTTTTAAAGGATATCCTATCTCGTCATCTTTATTTTCTCCTTCCATGAGAGGTCGCTTGGGTGTGCGAGAGCTTTTGTCCTCAAGAGAAACAAGCTAGAGACCCAATTCTTTGTACCCTGACCTTGTTGGGGACATGCATTAAGATGACAAGGAGATGAAGGATCTAATACCACTGATCCAGATTTTATGAGTAGAATGAAATGAATATAGATTATTAAAATATTCTTAACACAAAATAATAGAGATATAATAAAACCGGTTTTCTATTCAATAAGGAAACAAGATGAAACTATAAAATGCAACAGAAAACAAGCTTGTTAGAATGGTGGTGGCTTATCTTTGAGAAGATATGTGAAGAATCTGTTCATTTGCAAGAATATAGTTACAATGAGGCTCTGAAGGCCTTTTACAATAAAAAGGAATTCGAAAAACACTAGACATCCAAAAACCTAACCCTAGGAGATGAAGCGCCAAAAGTCATGTGGGCCTCGTTTGGGTAAGTTAGTACATCAACTTCCCATGGTCGTAACTTTTTCATACAATATTAGTTTTAGGTGCACGATATCCCGCAGTGAAATGCCATCGGCAACCCCTTGAGCCACAAATCCCCAAAAAACGTCATTTAGGGCCTCAAAACGGCCCCGAAAGTTTGGAACCCGAAAAACTGCCAAGGTGGAAAAATGTTTTTCGAGCCAGTGGAATAGGTGGGTGGCCACCCATATCCACCTAGATCAACCCTCCCTCGTTAGGAAACAATGTTCTCCATTGCGCTGAGTTCCCCCATTAGATGAGGAAATTTCTATTGAATTTGGCCCTGGGTGAGCCACTTGCCTTGGTGAAAGAGCTGATATACTTGCCGACATCATGTCGAAGTTTCGGCCAGTAGAAATGTTTTTCCATCACTGCCACTGTATTTTTCTATGCCAAAGTGTCATGCCACCTGACTGTAGTGATCTTCCCAAATCATCTTTGAGTGCTCGCTTGATGGAACACAGAGATGGCCCAGATGACACAACAACCTGTTTTGAAGATGGAAATTAGCAACCACTGAGTTGGAGCCCAACATTTGGTAGGTTGTGGAGAAGTAACGGTCTGTCTCATAGAGGTGGGGCTATCTAGAGGTCTTGTGGTCGTAAGAGTCTAGAACCATGGTGAATGTCGCGACTGGAGGTCGACTAAGGCCGATTAAGGCAGTCAACAACTCCGTTGGTACTTCATGTTTTATACTTTATGTTGAGGTGGAACTGTTGTAAGTATGTTGACCACTTTTGATGGCGGTCATTCTACAATTTGCCTTGGGTCTGCATGAACTGTAGTGGCTTGTGATCAATGTGGATGACTGTCTTCTTCCCAAGGATGTAATGTTTCCACTTGCAGCAGACTTGCACAATGGAGTACATTTATTTATTGTAAGTAGGGTACTTACGAAAAACATATGATAGTGTCTCACTATGATATGCCACGTTGTAGTTGTGTTGATTGAGAACATCTCCCACAACATAGTATGAAGCATATGTCTCGATCTCAAAGGGATGTTACAGGTCCGGTAATGGAAGTACCGAGGATGAGAACAAACTCTTCTTCAAGTCATCGAAGGGTTGTTGTTAGGACATTCCCCACACAAATTTTTCCTTACCAACACCCCTGGTTACTTGGTTGAATCCCCATGCGATATGATAGAATCCCAACACGAACCTGTGATAAAAATTAGCGAGGCCCAAGAAGCTTTGAAGTTCAGTGAGTGTGGTTGGGGCTGGTCAGTCATGGATGACCTAGATCTTGGTTGGATCCACATGCACACCATGTTGATCAATGAGGTAGCCTAAGTAATGGACCCTGTCCATGTCGAAGGAGCATTTTCCCAAGTTTTCATATATTTTGTGTTGTCACAGGGTGTGAAAACCCTGTTGAATATGCTACAAGTGTTCCTCCCAAGTCTTGTTATAGATGAGGATGTCATCTATATACACCACTACAAACGTATTGGTGAAAGGTCATAGGATATCATCTTCATAAAAAAATTTGGAGCATTTTTCATACCAAAGGGCATGACCCACCATTCAAAAAAACCTTCTTTTGACTTGAAGGTAGTCTTCCATACATTTTTATGTTATATTATTACCTAGTGGTAGCCAGACTTGATATAAATCTTACTGAAGTATTTGGCTCCTGTGAGATGATTAAGGAGGTCTTCAATTTAGGGAATAGGGTATTGTTTTCAAACTGTGATTTTATTCAGGCCCTGGTAATCAATGCAGAGTCGACATGTCTCATCTTTCTTCTGCACCATCACGATTGGGCTCCCACAAGGTGATGACCTGGGAAGGATGTGCCCCTTGTGGATCAATTCTTTGATCTACCTCTTGATCTCCTAATTTTCTAATAAAGAGTGGTAGTAGACTATCCCATTGAGTAGCGGTGCGCCTGGGGTCAGATCATTGGGATGCTTGACTTGGCAGTGCAGAGGTACCCTGGTAGGAGAGGAGAAGATATCTGAGTATTCTTCAACGACCTTATCCACTTGATTTTTTTGTGTGGAGAGATCAGCCGCAGAGGCCCTGGATTTGGCTGCAATATTTCTCTTACTCTGAGAGATAATCATGAAGAAGAAAAATGTCTTGGTATGAGAGATGAGCTTCCTGCATTGCTTGGCAGAGATCAAGGAAATAACACTAGGAGGGACTGCCTCGGGTATCCTGTACAATTTCATATTCAAAGTAATAATAACACTACGAGGCCTAGACACATATACAACATGAAATTTCCATAAATAAGGTTGGCCCAAAAGAACATTACAAACTTTGAGAGGAGAAACATCACACAATACCTTGTCTTTGAAGGGCTTGATGTCGTACGCCAATCGACAATGTTGGTTGACACGAATATCACTTACTTGGAGGAGAAATCCAATGGTGTAGGGTTGTGGGTGCGACGTTGTCAGCAAGGCCAGCTACTTGACGACCTCTGTTGAGATGAGTTTCTTCTGGCTACCACTATCAATGATGAAGTGCAACGGGGTGCCTTTTACCCACATATGTGAAAGGAAGAGGCACTATCCTTCTTCTGGATCGTCCAGTTCACCAGTATGGAGATTGGTGCTAGAAACACTGGCACTGGGTTCCGTGTCAATGATCTGTCTTCCCCTTTCTAATTCTGACTCAGAATCTGAACTCACAGTTGAATTTGAGGCTTTCACTTTGGCCACCAATGACTGCTTTGAGCAGCAGTCAACAGTGTTATGCCAAGGGATCTTATGGATGTTACACCACTTCCCAGTATCTTTCTTTGTCTTTATGGTGTCCTTATTTTCTTACATCTTGGACTGGTTGTCCTGATACTATCCATGTTTTCTCTGTCCTTTGTTTTTTGGGTTGGGGTTTCCTTTTCCTGGATTTTGGTGTGAGGGGTTCCCAGGCCCAAATTTCCACATCTTTTTCTTGATATTCTGCTTGATTTTGACAACATATTGGTAGGTCGGGCCCAAGCATGAGATGTCCAGACATTACATTTAAGTCTAGATGTATCTATGTAGAGCACCATGATACTTGAGCACCAGATCTCACTCTGAATATTTGATACCTAGCTTGGTGCGCAAGCTATGGAAGAATTTGTGAGCTCTAGCACTACTTGGTCTCTTTCTTGGCGCAACGTGGTCCATTTGGTATACAAGTCATCATAACTTTTGACAAGGTAGTATTGTTCCTTAATTTCATCCCTGAAGGATTCATAGGTATCCATGACTGTAAATAATGAGGGTTCCTCTATTTCCTTTTGCTCACAGAAAGTTTCCCACCAATCTTTGACATGGGGGACGACTTTGAGGAGTGAAAAAGTAATATTTTCTCTATTATAAACGTTATGGAAAGAAAAATACCCTTCGAGTAGATTCAACCACTTGTCTACAACATCTACCTCTATTTGAACTTAAAATATATGAATATCGAAGTTGATTTGTACCTTGAAGGGGGTGGTGCCTCTGCTCAAGGAAGATACGTCGCCTGTTGGTAGCCGTCGAACGATTTGTGTGAAACTATCCATCATCTCGTTCCTTTGTTGCATGAGGGATTCCTCAAGCAACATTTTGAAAGGATATCCTATCCCGACATATTTCTTTTCTCCTGCCATGAGAGGTCGCTTGGGCATGTGAGAGATTTTGTCCTCAAGAGAAACAAGTTCGAGACCCAATTCTTTGAACCTTGACCTCATTGGGGACATGCATTAATATGACAATGAGAAGACCACTCTGATACCATTGATACTAAATTTATGAGCAAAAAGAAATGAATACATATTATTAAAATATTCTTAACACAAAATAACAGAGATACAGTAAAACTGGTTTTCTATTCAATAAGGAAATACGCTGAAACTATAAAATGTAGCGAAAAACAAGCTTATTGGAATGGTGGCGTCTTATCTCTGAGAAGAGATGTGACAACTGCGCTCATTTGCAAGAAGATAGTTACAATGAGGCTCTGAAGGCCTTTTACAATAAACAATAATGTCAGAAACTCTAGACATCCAAAAACCTAACTAAGGAGATGAAGCGCCAAAAGTCATGTGGGCCTCGTTTGGGTAAGTTAGTACATCAACTTCGCGGGGTCGTAACTTTTTCATACGATCTCATTTTTAGGCATAGAATGGCCCATTGGAAAGGTATAACAGAGAATAAAAATTTTCAATTGGCCCAGGGAAGTTCCATCAGTATTTCCCTAGGCCCCAAATGCCCAAAAAATGTCATTTAGGTCCTCAAAATGGCCCCGAAAGTTTGGAGCCCGAAAAACTGTCGAAAAACTGCCAAGGTGGAAAATTGTTTTTCGAGCAACTGGAATAGGTGGGCGGCCACCGATATCCACCTAGATCAAGGGATATTGGTTTGTGTCTACATTGTCTAATTTTACCATAAGCAGAGACAATGACAGGGCCAAATCTACCATGAGAGGATATGCATCATCAATCATATTTTCTCCTGGAGCTTAGTCTATTCAAAAACAAAGAGTTATGATCAATTGTGAGTGGAGGTGTCAATCAGTGTGTGAACCCCTTGGAAAAGATAATGTTTTTTTGAAGGGAACATGGATAATATATCAGAAACCTTTCCGATCGACATCTATAAAACCCATGGCATCATTAAAAATGTTTTTATCGGTGTGTTTTATTCTCCCAAAGAGATCCACACATATACCTCTTTATATAAAGAGTTACATGATGTTTTTTCTTGGTCCTATGAGGAAATTCTAGGAATTCACCCCCACATTGTTGAACATGATATTCATACTTACGAAAAAATTAATCCCATTTGACAAAAGTTACGACCAACAACTCCTAGGAAGGTGACAACTATAAAGGTTGAAGTATAAAAGATTCTCAAAGTAGGTTTTATTTACTCGGTTCCTCAAAAATGTTGGATCCACATTCCAACAATCCATGTCATTTTATTTCCATGATTTGAAGAAATTTTTTGAAGTGTATCTAGATGACCTCATTGCTTACTCTTACGAGAGGGTGTATCATCCAACACATCGTATGCTTATGTTTGAAAAATGTCATTACTATCATATTCGGTTAAACCTAAACAAATGCATCTTTTGTGTCATTTTGGGCAATTTTTTTGGTTTTATCATCTCCAGCAAAGGGATCATGGTTGACCCATTAAATATTGAGGGAATAGTTCAATTTCCTACCCTACACAATATTTGTTAGTTACAGATTCTATAAGGAAAGTAAAATTTCCTTTGACTATTCATACCAAACTATGCTGACATCATTAAGCGCTTCATTCATTGGTTGAATAAAGGGGTTCCCTTCATTTCAGACGAGTTCGTGCAATGATATTTCAATGCGCTTAAGAATGTGCTCATGTATGCCCCTCTACTCAATCCTCTAGACCATAGCACATATTTCTTGTTGTATATCGCAATAGAAGAAACCACATTTGGTATGATATTGGTTCAAGAAGATGATAACTTGCAAGAGTATGTCGTCTATTATTTGAGTCATGGTCTGATTGGTATTGAAATCTATTATTCACATGTCTAGAAGCTAGCCTCGGCAGTTGTGTTGAGGGGTCCAAACTCATTTTAACTCAACAGTAGGAACTATGCCTAGAGATGAGGCCCAATTATACTCTTCTCTGTTTAAAGTAACATGATTCTCCAGATTGATAGTCCAACAAGTTTCAATGGGATTTAAATATATTTTTTGAAAGTTCTCTCTCTAATGTTATGTCTCTTTTTTGGGGATTTTGTTCTTTATTGTTCAAACATGATAGAAATATAAATAACATAAATGAAAAAAATTGGAAGAAAACCATACACATGGTAACCCTCTACCAATGGTGTGTTGAACAATATAAATCGATACTAGAATACAATACTATCATTAACCAATTGAAAAATATTGCTTAAAAGTGAAGGGGGGAAATAGTTAAGAACAAATCACATGTATGATGAATACCAGAACCAATTCTGCATTTACTCTACATGCAACATAAAGAAACATCATCGAATTTAAACCAACATTCTTTTATAAATCACAATCATTCAAGATAAGTTAACATAATCAAAATCTTACTAAAGGGCCTTTAGCATAAAATTGTTTTTAGATAAATCCATAGATCACGTTAATCCATAAGCTTGGCATAAATCTTTTTCTAGATCCATATGAGCTTCAATATTAAACTTCAAAATAATTATATATCTAACTGCTATATTCTTACAAAAACCATCAACCTTTCAAAATGAGGTTGATATCCTTACTTATGAAAAACAAACATATTAAAAATAGATTCAAAGTTCACTTAAAAGTAAAGACAAGAATTAGTAGTGTAGACTCCTCCACGTGTAAAATGCAAGTATTCTTCTAGTTAACTTAACGGATTTTATCAGTCATATTTGGACCATTGGTCAAAACTATCTTCACAAGTTTGGAGATAAGGGAATTGGTGCTGCTCCATCGACACACTCAACTCGTCTTTCATCTTAACCACCTAGAATTTGAATCGGTCTATCTTAGTGCTCAAGTATTTTAGAAAAACCGACACAATTATCCGCCAATTAGAAAAATATCTTACCTTTCATGTATCCAATGTCATGATCCCAAGAACATTTGCCTTGAACTTCCAATCCTGCTCACCATGTTGTTTGACTATATCATGAAGGTCTACAAAACACTCTGGCATACCAAAATCAATGAGTTGGATATCTTTAATATTGTAATTGATCTTCTCTTGATTCTCGAGAAATTCCTCCCATATGTCTTTAATATTTTGATGTGGTTCCACTATTATATGCATCCAACACTCAGTTGAATTTTGAAACTTTGTTAGGTTTCCATATTGAAGCATCCTTATACCTTAATCCTCAATCCATCTACCCTTCTAAATTTTCAGGACATACTAGATATGTTCTAGGACCCTGTGTGGTCGTTTGAACTATCTCAACATCTCTTTGAGTGATATCAATCCCAACATATTCTCTTCCTGGTAGCTTACCACCTGAGCCATAAATGTATCCCTTTCTATTTTAAATTGACCATATCCTACTAGAAACTATGCTCTTATAAAAATAATTTTCTGAGTGGTGTCTTAGTAATACTTGGCCTTATGTATGAGATTCTCAAGTTCTTTTTTCACGAACTCTATCTCTCACTCATATTCTCTTTCTATGTCTATGGTGGTGATAGATATGGGATGAATTCCAAATTCTAGTAACTCACTCACTTTGGACTATCTAGCTTCCAACAGAGTTTCTTTCATGGTAATCATCACATCATTGTCCAGAGTAAGCTTCCTCTTCTTTCTAGTACTCCTGACTATTACTTGTATTCTCCTATGATTTATTGGACATCAACCACCTTGTCTACATGTTATGGAAGTGGTTGATCTCCCCTCAAGATAGAATTTCTCAAACTTCCGGAAGTATGAAAGTGTTCAAAGGTCAGTTCCTTACCTTTGTCAGTCGTCGGTCCCTGATTGCTGACATTTTATCAATATATTCTCGATGTGTTCTCTTGAATTGAAGTTGTATAAGTTTGTCCAGGGATAGCTATTATTCTAGTCTTTTCATCTCTAAGGATCTCTCCTACCTACATGGTGTTAGTGGTGACCTTTGTCATATTATTTTCTATTGCTACTGTGGGTCCTACAATTTCTCTAGGTGAATATGGGTTTGAAGCCTTTTTTGTGGTTTCTTCAAACTCTTTGTCATCATTTTTCTCACCATGTCCTTGGATTATGGAGCTGTCACCTGCAGGTTCCCCTCCAAAATATGAAATATCATCACTTTATTCTTTATTTGGGGTCCTTTCCTCTTGGATAGAACCTTCGAAATTACTTTCATCTTTATTTTCTAGAGCTCCCTCCTAGTCTTTTTCCCGCGTCTTTCCTTGTCCTACTAAGGTGGTGTCATATGTGTCTTTCTCTTCTTCCTTTCTCTCTTGATCACCTCCTCCTTCATCTTGAGGCTATGACCTTTTCCCTAAAGGGGTAGTAATTATCTCTATTATATTCAGGTTTCTCACCATATCCAAAGGATGTAGTCCTTGAGACAGATAGTTGTTAATGTCTTTATGTCAGCTTCATTTACAATGGAAATTGTTGTAGTGTCCAAATCCTCACTTTCATCATCATATATTGTAATTAGGTCAACGATTACTAATGCTAGTATACCTAGGCCTCATTTCACTTTCACAGCCTCAATTTCTTATCTAGGACCTGATTGTTTCACCTGTAATTATCTTTCATCAGGATGTTCATTGTTCCCTATAGGAATTTTTCCTCCTTCTCCCAGATGCATGTCCACATGAGTCACTATCGATGGTCTAATACTATAGGAGTGGGATTTTTACCATGCTCTCGAAACATTCTCTCAACCTCTTCCAGGAGCCATTGTGATTCAAATCTCCTTGCTACTTTCTTTGTCTTATCATTTTGTGCCTATACAACAACTCCTATTATTTTTTCCAACCATTCTAATTATTCATCTCTTGACATGGATTTGAAACAAGTAATATATGGTTTCCCTTTCCTCTGTAGGACCTCTTCCCAATCTAGGGAATTTTTAGTGAATATATCATCCTCAAAGTTTCTGTGTGCGTAAGGAAAGTGAGATACCACTTGACCAACATGTGTAGAAACTAGACATTTTGGGTCATTCTTCCTATAACTGCTAGTGTAGAACCTATAATACACATGATTTTGGGATTCTTTTTTGACATGAGTAGTATATTTTACCAAGTGGTAACCTACATAAAATCTATATGGGAAGAATGATATTTTATTGTCTTTTAATAAGAAAGCATTGAAACCTTACATAATGGTTTGGTAACAATTTTTTTCCAAGATAGCATGTATGGTACATAAGCTGGAAGGAGGTGAATATTCCCAGTTGTTATAGCCCTAAAATTCTATACTCATGCAGACATGGCATTGGCCCTCTTACTTGCATAATTTTCCAAATCATTGCTGAGAAGATCTACTTAAAAACCCATTTTTTAGAGCATGTACTTGCTCTGCACCACTGCAAACCGCATGCATAGTCTTGCTACATGCTAGACAACCTACATACATATGCTTTTTGTGCACTAAACAACCCACGTTTGCTTACAAAAGTTGCAAAAATTAAAAAGTTGTAAGGAATTCGGTGAAATTCATGGGCTATTGGAGGTTTCCCAACCAATTCACTTGCTATATCCCATCCCCCAACCAAATAACTATCCTTTTGTCATATAAAAAGAGGTTTTGAGGTTTCATTTAAAAAAAAAGCATAAGAACAATGAAACTTTGCCCAATTTCACTTCCCTTCCTTGCCCAAGCATTTGCTACCTTTTGTGAGTTACTTCCTCACCATTCCCTCTTCAACCCCTTCTTCTTCCATTCAATCCTTTCCATTTCCTTGAGATGATCAAAATATTGAGAGAAGAGTCCTATTGAAGGTGCACTTGGAGCATTGTAAAGAGGAGCCCAGACCAGGTTTGTGGAACGATGGCTGACATGGATTGCACGTTTCATTCTTTATTTGATGAATAAAATAATCTCTTTTCCCTGTCCCAAATGATGATGCTTTGAGTATTTTATTTGATTTATACATAAAATTTGGTATCTAACCCTAATTTATGAATAGAAATAACATGCTTGTAGTCCTTGATTTCCTAGTTTTGGATGTAGGTTAGCCTTGGGAGGAGACTTGCAGTCTTTGGAACTACAAATCTTGAGGAGATCATCACCAGATGTGGGATAAAAGGTATAGTTACCAATATTCTCTCTTATTGCCTTATTTTCATTTGTTTTGGTATGTTTGGCGTAGAGTAGCAACTAGATTGAATTTTAGACAGTCATTCGCTCTGTCTACGTCTTAAACCCTGGTATAGTTAAAGGGGCGATTTTCTCACTAGAAGAATTGGCGACCGTACTGGGGATCTCTCTATGGTTTTTTAGGGGGGGGTTGGGTTGATTTCTTGGTTTTTTATTTTCCTTTCGAGTTTCAGTCAAGTTTATTGAGTATGTCAAGGGGCTATGGTCACCTGCAAGGTGCATACCATCTTTCCCTACTCTGTAAGTCTACCTTGTATTTTTATTTTTGGAAAGTCTCATAGGTGTATGCTCCCTATAAAGGGTCGGCCCATGTACATATGTGCTCTGCACAATAGACAACTCACGTACATATGCAGGTGTTGATGCAACAACCCACGTCTCTGTTTCATGAAAGTATTTTTAATAATGAGGGAGATTGCCTCTTTCCTAATAGAAGTTCAGACTTCTTAGGTCTTTCTTGAATCATCCAGTGTCTTTGTCTGTGGCCATAGCTTGGGTATAGGTTCCAGTTTAATTTTTTCCTTAGTCTTCTTGTGTTTTCCCTAAACATTTTTTAGCAAGTTGCCAAGTCTTAGATCCTCCTTTTGGTTTCTTGGTTGAATCCCTACAATCTGCAATAGGGTTAGGGTCTTTACGAGTCTTGTTTTCAGTTTTCTCTGTGTCCCATTTTATTTCTTTGAAAAGACAAAACATTTACTTCAATTTTTTCTCATTAAAAGTAGTTTGAAAAATAAAATAAAAAGATAATCTATTTTCTTGCATTTAGTTTGGTAAAGTAGTCAAGGTTGTTATTTGGAAAACGAACAAGAATCTTTATTTCCAAGTTCTTTTTGATTTCCTGAAATGTAAGTAGTTTTTAGTCAAATGAAAGGAAGTTTCATGATTTCTTCATTTATAAGATCTTGAAATATCAATTAGAAAAGTTGAATTTACAAATATTTTTTTACAAGCTTTTCTTTTAATTTCGAAGTAATTTTGATTTCAAATAATTTGAAGTTCTCTTCCTTATTCATCTCTTCATAACACCATCAGTTTCACTACCGTACCTTTTGAGTAAATCAATCCTTAAAAATAATTCCTAATCTAAAATGCATTAGACAATTTATTTTTTGTAGGGTTCACAAACTAGTTTTGGGGCCTTGAATTAGGTGTCAAGAGGAAACTCTTCAAGGCCACTTTAAAACAAACGTCGGATTCTAAGTTAGGGAGTGTTTTAAGTCCAATGTCATAAGAGTCAATTGGGACCCCCGTATGACACAGGGGATAAACACAAGGTCATGTGAGGAAAGGAAGAGGAGATAACCCCTCCAAATATGGACTAAACATAGTGGGGATTGTATATTGAGGGTCTTTCTCGGGAACAATACTGATCGCATTTGCCTACGGATCTTAGTGGACCTTGAATATGTTCGAGATCCTCAGTTGTCTTCTAGACAATTTTATTTTGATACCCTTTGAAGGGCTTCAGACTTGTTATGCTGCTCATTATGATCTGCCTGATTGTCTATTGTACCCGCTTGGTGACTGACTGCGAGATGGCAACCTAGTTTCCCATATTTTATGGAATTACAAAGGTGACCATGGGGGTATACTAAGGTAACTAGGGAGGATGTTGGATTGTGATTCACATACTATACCTAGAGGGTTATTTTGTGTTCGAGTTGCACTTACACCGGTTAGTTTCTCTAGTGTCGATTGGTGTAACTTTCCTTCCCATTAGTTAGTCATCTACTTCATTTTCCTTTAGGAACTTTTAGTGTGTTGTTCGCGCTCCCTAGTTTTCCATAGTGAGTTAGTAATTCATTGATTTGGGTCTCTAACCTAAGGTGATAGACCTCCCACTCTATCAATCTTGAGGAATTTTCGGTCTTCTTCTTAGAAACATGGAGATGCCTCTTTATAGGCATTGTTTTTTATAACAATGGTTTGTCGAAGTCAGTGTGTGAGACTTTTACAGAATTGAATGATCCCGCAAGGGGAGAACCTATGCATAAAATATTCATGGATAAATTTACTAATGATACCAACCAAGGAACCCCTTTACAAGGGGATTCTTGTTCTTTTCCTTTCTTTGGAAATGTTGGTGTTCCTTTGATGGCCACTTTGTACATTCCTGGGTTGAATGTGGGACTATTGGTTTGGTTGCGTACCATTCCAAATGTCCCAGATGATCTTGAAGCTTCCCAGTTAAGAACCATATTTCATAGAAATCATGTTGATGTTACTTCATCAATAGAGTATTCTCCTCCTCCTTCTTCCTTCTCTGGTGAAAGTCCAGCTACTAGTAACCGAAACTCTAAACGAAATAGAAAGAGGAAGAATAAGAACACGAAATCACCAACCTATGCGATTCATGTTGTATATGGGTCCTCAACCTTTACTAGTCATGTTGAATACCAACACCCAGCCTCTGCAAGCCATGTTGGGGGCACAAACCTAGTCCGTGCAAGTCATACTGGAGTTCAATCACCAACCTCTACGAGTCATGTTGGAGATAGGTCGTCAACCTCTGCAAGTAATGTTGAAGATAACTACCCGGCCTCTTCATGTCATGATTGGGGTAAAAAAACAACCTTTGTGAGTCATGTTGGAGATAGTTCATCAACCAATGCAAGTCATGTTGAATACCAACACCCGACCTTTGCAAGTCATGTTGGGGGAAAAAGTCCAGTCATTGCTAGTCATACTGGTAATAGGTTTGTAGCCTTTGCGAGTCATGTTATCGACCAATCACCAACCTATTCTAGTCAAAGAAAGTAGCTAATCCTAGTCATGCTGGGGGAATTGATTATGTTGGGAAACCTAGACAGATAGGACGTGAGTCTAAGTTCCATTGTAATCTTTGCAAGGGATATCACCTTACTCATTTATGCCCTAGCCTTCCAGAGGTATGAATATTGTGGTCCCTGTCTACAAGATCTTCTGACTTTAAGTCTTCTGAGGTTTCCTCAAAGCCTATTGAGCTATTGGTTGAGAAAGTGGTCGTGTCGATGAAATCTTCGGTCGATCCCACTCTCCTTTTGGGGGGTGATGCACCTTTATAACATGTTGTCTCACAACCTATTCAACCGGTGGTTGAGACAGTGGTCACGTCGATGCAATCTTCGGCTAATCCCACTCTTCTCTTGGATATTATCGAGTCTACCAAAGTGGTCACGCCAATGCAATATTTGGTTGATCCCAATATTCTCTTGGGGAGTGATGTGTCTACCAACTATGGTTTTATCATTTCTAGTTCAGTACATTCAAAACAAGGGGGTATTCCGCTCACTTCGAGAACACCCCCTCCAAGCCCTAAGATGGTTTCCTTTGATTGGAATGACCTTGTTGAGACTCATCTTCCTTCTTTTGCACCCTTTTAAATAAGGGTTGAAGTTAATACAAAAAACATTTACCGATGTATTGTAGATGAAGGGACTTCGCAAGTATTTTATCCTCCTCGGCTTTGCAAGCTTTGGGTTCTCCCGAGCTTGTATATGCTTTGCATGAGCTGTTGGATTTTGACAAACGTCCTAGTGAATATTTGGGGATTCTTCCTCAGTTTCCTATCTCATTAGGTAGGAAGACTATCCTTGTCGATGTTATAGTGGTGAAAGGACTGTTAGATTTCAATATGCTTCTTAGGAGTGATTATGTATATGCTATGAACGTTGTGGTGTATATGCTCTTCCGAGTGATGCATTTCCCTCAAAATGGAAGCATTGTCACTATCGACCAACTGACATCTGATAATCACCATCTTAATTTGACATTAGTTCAGGCTACCCCTTTATATGTTCCTAGTATTCGTGTAGACTCTACCCCGCCACAAGTAAATTAGGTGGTGTCTTATCCTCGGTGTTCAATTGCTCCTGAGTGGGAAATTTTTCACTCATTTTATCCTTCTCGATGCTTGGTATCAACAATTGATCCATTGGTTTATCCAATGGGAGAATGGGAACCCTTTCTTCTCCCTCTTGGTCTGAGCCTTCTTGAGTCTCCTTTTGAGTCTGATCTCACTGTTTGTAGATCCTCAAGCCCTCATGATTGTGATTCTTCACTGATAGACTCTGCCAACCCTAGCCAAAACCTCCATCATCATATGGAATATGGTCCTTTTACCTCACCCTTTGGGAGTGTTGATCCTCCTCATTCGTGTAATTTCTCATATTTTGAATTGTCTTGGGATGAGGCTATTATTGAAGCAATGACTACGGTTTCTATACTATGGGAAGACATACACCATGGTTTGTGTTTTCTTCCCTTTTGAGAGACTTTCTAGGTTGACTATCGAAGAGACTCTTGGTTAGAGACTAACAACGGGCTCTACCTGAACTACTACCACACATGAGTCGTAATGTTGTGTAGTACCTTGTACATATTGTATAGTCCAGGTTTGTTGTTTTCAAGTTTTGTATTCAGTAGCACCTATTATTTTCTAAAGTTTCTATCTATATCAGATTTATTAACTTCTGGATGAGTGTTATTGGCCTTATATAGAGGATCTTGAAGACATTTTGTTTTTGAAATTTGTTCATCATATTGATCCATTCTGACAGGTATTGACCTCGAAACTGGCATATAGGTAAGATTTTTCCCTACTTGCATTTTTGCATTATCATTTTCCTGGTTCATTTGGCCTTAGGATGGACCCCACCAAAGTACAACACATGACCTTCATTGTTGCACTAAAAGTGTCGTAATTAGGTGGTAGAGCCTACCTTTACATGGATGCCCTAGGTAGATCCTTGCTGCATTTTGGATTCCATGCTGTCAGTAATGATTATAGACTTGGAAGTCCTAGTTAGTCTTGTCATGATTATGAGATGAAATCCCATTATTTTGATGCACCATTATCCTAGTCCTTACCCCAGGGACTCCCAAATGAGCACTCTTTGTGGTCTTTCATGATCGCTTTGAAATTTGAAATCAACATCCAATGAGACTGTATTTATTATTTTCGATCTCATCTGGATTAATTGAGAAAAGTAGCCCCCTGGAGTCTTCTTTAAGCCCTTTTCAAACTCTCTAAATATGAAAAGATTGTTGAGCGATATTGTTTCCATTCACGCTTGCCAAACTCAAATTTGAAGGCACATCTGTCTGCTGGCAGTTTACCCCTTTTCGGTCAGGATGGATAATTTTACGAATATAGGTATTCTCTTGGAACCTCAGTTCCTAGAAGAGTATTCGCAGGTGTAATTTTAACCCTTTTTCGGGCATGAGGGACTAAATCTTCGAAAAAGGAACGTTTTCCTTGGTTTTGGTTTATCACCTTTTTCGGGCCTTGGAGATTACTTATGAAAAAGGAACCCCCCCCAAAGTCCATAGTTAAGCTCTTTTAAGACTCCCTAAAATTGAAAATATCATCGACTGACCTTGTTCCTTCACACTCGTTAAATTGTTCCAGAAGAACATCTACTGGCATGAGTTTAATCCATTTTCCAGCCTGTAGATTATAGCAGAAAAAGGTACGCCTCAGGAGATTCGTCTCACCAGGAGATTTCTCCTAAATTACTTTTATACTTTTTCTGGCTAAGGATACTAAATTCAGAAAAAGGATGTGAGTCCATAGTTAATCTCTTTTCAGACTCCTTAAAATTGAAAAGATTTTCAAGTGATCTTGTCTTTGTCACACTCGTTAAAATGGTTTTTAATAGACGTATTTTCGGTGAAAGTTTAACCTTTTCTCGAACCGACTAAATTATCTTCGAAAAGGTACTCCATGGAGTCTTCTTTTATGTTTTTTCAAACTCTCTAAATGTGAAAAAACTATCGAGCTTACCTTCTTTGTGCTCGTAAACATTACATAGAAGGGGTCTCATTGTGTCTTTCTTAATCACATTTTCAGGTCTCATATTTGTGTTTTTGTCCTAATGTTGGCTCCATGTTTCTCTCAAATGAACCTTTGAAGCATTCCTTATATGCAAGCCATGTAGCACTTCTTGGCTCTACGACCTGACACATTGACCCATGGAGGAATTTTCCCCGAGTGTCCTTTTCTTGCACATGTCTCCTTGCTTTGAGCATTAGTATGTTCCATGTTCTTGGAACTAGTATGCTTGCTTGCGACACTCATTCCTCCTTTGTAATGTAGCATTCTTTTATTCCTTTTCAAGATCTTAAAAATTTGAAAAAGACAAAAAAATCAAATATTCCAAAAAGAGGGGACGAGAGATATTCATTATTTTTTCGGTAGCAAAGAGAGTCACCCTTGGACAAAGAAAATCCTTTTGTTTATTCATCAAGCATTTGGATTTAGTATGACCTTTGGAGGTTTTTATCACTACATAGAACTACATCCTCCTCCATTTCGTTACTCTTCCAAACACATGGAGAGTTTGTGTTGCCTCCTGCATCAAAAAATTATGTCAATGTCATGCTGCCTAAGTTTGATCATCTTTCATGCTTTTCTCCAAGGGACATTTTACCCAACCTAAGTCATCCTTTCTGCAATTTGTCTCTTGACCTTCATGAGTCGGCCATCCTGAGAGTCCAATCAAGTCCATATACGAAATCGACGAAGTTCTCTACCTGATCATCGAGATCCTCATGTCTTTTCCCAACACTCTGTCGAAGACCTTAGGGTAGTGAGTTATACACTGCCATTGTAACCCTACCTGAGTTTTGAAGATCTTGAAGTTGTTTCTTGAGCTATGAAGACCTCATCTCTAGCCACATGCATCACTAGCTTCTTGAATATGCATACTGTACTTGTATATCTTCGAATCATTTCAAGATGTAGATCCATTATGTATTGATTGCGGCTACACTTTGTATAATTATATGACATGGATCTTCAATGTATTTGATTGGCAGCCATGATTCATTTCATCTCAAGTATGGGTATGCCCGCCTCAGAGAGACAATTGTTTCTTTGAATATGGAACCTCACAAAATATGGTCCTAGGATCACTTGATTTTGTGCATTGGTAAAGATGTTGTAATGTATTTCGAACATCAATTTCTCTTATGAACTCATACCTTGGTGGGCATCTGTTATAGACCTAAAATGATCTACTCATGCATGCATGGCATTGACCCTCTTACTTGCATAATTTTCCAAATCATTGCTGAGAAACTCTACTTAAAAAACCATTTTTTAGAGAATCTACGTGCCCTGCACCACTAAAACCCATGTACATATGCTTGCTTCATGGAAAATAACTCAGGTACATATGATTTATTCATACTAAACAACCCGCGTATGCTTACAAAAGTTGAAAAAATTAAAAAATTGTAAGGAATTCGATGAAATTCATGGGATATTGGTGGTTTCCCAACCAATTCACCTGCTATAGCCTGTCCCCCAACTGAATGACCATAATGTTTTAATATAAAAAGAGGTGTTGGGGTCTAATTTCAAAAACAAGCATAATAACAATGAAACTCTACCCAATTTCACTTCCCTTCCTTGACCAAGCATTTGCTACCTTTTGTGAGTTACTGCCTCAAGATTCCCTCTTTGTTATAACCCTAATTTTCACCATACATGCTTACCTAGCATCAGGCCATCTTAGATCCATTCCTTTCCAAAGAACTATTGAAGAACTCTTTAAAAAACCTCTTTTATAAGGGCCCACATGCCTTACTCCATTATTGCACGTGTGTACACGCTAGCTAACCTAAAACAGCCTACGTGGACCTACAAAAGAACGAAAAAAGGAAAGTTGTCGATGGAACACACAGCTTTGGGTGAGTTAACTAAAACTCCCGGCCATGCATGGTTGAGGGTTCATCCAAATACCTAGCTTCTTCTAGCCTATAAAAGAAGGGTTAGGGGTCCCATTTGGAAGAGGAGAATAAGAGTAAAGAAACTCTACCCAATTTCACATTCCCATTGTCCTAACCCTTTAGCCATCCTTGTGCAAAGAGAGATACAAAGCAAAGAAGTTGGACGAAATTTGAAGAGGAGCCCAGGATCAGGTTCGCAGAGCAGTGGCCGGTCTCGACATTGTAAGTTGATTCATTAAAGTTAATAATAAAGAAATTCTTTTCCCATCCCACTATATGAGTTCTTCATAGTTTAGCGAATATATGTTTGAATCTATAACCCATTAATCTGTAGAACAAATGCATGTAGAGTTTGTTTCTTGTTTTGCATGCAGGTCAATCTTGAGAGGATAACTTCCAACAAGTGATCAAGCGTGAAGAAGGATCGACATCGAACGTCCAGAACAAGGTATGTTCGTTTAACCATGTATTTGCTTAAAAGAAATGGGGATTAGGTCTGGGATGAAGGTAGAAAGTAGGATTCTTTTGGTCTCATTTGCATGCATAATATAACCCTAAATGATAGTCCGTAGGGGGATTTCCCACCACAACAAAATTGGCGACCATACTGGGGAAGTCTCTAGGGTTCCTGGGAATATTTTTAGGTATTTTTAAAAGATTGGTTTTCTTTCCTGTTTTTTGAAGTTTCTGTAAAGTCTAAGCTAACAGAGATTCTGGTCTTCCATACCAGTTATCTCTGTTATTTTCTTGACTGTATTTTTTCGAGACCCATAGAGGTACACGTGGCCTGCATAAAGGTCTGCATGCGTGTACCCGCGCCCTACTTTCTTACAACCCACGTGTAAACGCTAGCTGAAGAAGTAACAATAGCGTGTAGATTCCAGAAAATTTTTGAGGCAGTCATCCTCTTCCCTGTCAGAATTAGTCATTCTTAGGGGTTTTCTGGAACTCTTTCTAGTCTTGGTTGTTTGCAGTCTCATCTAAGATTGATTTGTTTTACTAATTTTTTCCTTACATTGTTTTCTTTTTTTCGGTTAAAGAAAGTGTCTAAGCCTTCAAGAGATCCTAGTTCTCAATATCAGTGGTCTCTTCTTTGTTTGGATTGTCTGTTGTTATTTGTCTCAGAGTTTTACAGATACACGTGGCCTGTATAAGGCCAACATGCATGTACACGCCCTCTGGCTCTACACAACTTGCGTGCACATGCTTGTTGTTGAATTGTCAGTAGTGTGCTTGTGCAGGATAGTTTTTTGTTGAGGGTGAGGTAGTCATACTTTCCATTGACAAGAGTTATACCTCTCAGGTTTTTGAATCTCTATCCTAGCAGTCAGTAGCTTAAGTCTCATCTCAGCCATAACTTTCTTTTTTCATTTAAAAGTTTTCATCAAAAGTTTCTTTAGGGTTTTTAGACAAGTGTGAGAGTCCTTTTTTAAGTTGCTAGTGTGTGATTTCTTGAAGTGATTCTTTGCGATCTGTGATTAGGATAGAAAATTTTCTTGGTTTTTGACTTGTTGATATTTTTCCTTTTTGCTTTGTGAGCATTCAAATAAAAATAAATAAAAATCTTTCATTTTCTTTGTTTGGTTGAAAAGTATTGTTTTGCATTAGTAACCAGGGAAAAGTCTTTGCTTTCATAAGTTCTTGATATTTTTCTTAGGTCAAAAGTAGCTCGTAGTTGAGTGAAATCCTTCTTTAAGTTTTTTGATTCAAAATATCTTAGAAAATTTAAAAATAATAAAAAATAATAAAAAAACGTTTTTTGAAAAGTTGTTGAAAATTTGCATTAAGTGGAGGTTTTTGTTTCCAGTTTTTGTTCATTTTTATTTTCGTCTTTCAAACATCATCAGTTTCACTTTCATACCCTTTTACATAAGACAAGCCATAAAATTAACTCTAAATCTAAAATTTATTAGACTTTTATGTTTGTAGGTTTAACTAACTAGTTCAGGATTAGGACCTTGGATTAGGTTGGAGAGGAAACTCTTCAAGGCCATTAAAATAAAACATTGGAGTCTGAGTTAGGGAGTGTCCAAGTCTAGTATCGTGAAAGTTATCCAGGACCCCCATCTAACACAGGGGATAAACACAAGGTCGCGTGCAGAAAGGTAGTGGAAATAACCCCTCCAAAGCTGGACCAATCATAGTGGAGAACACATATAGAGGGCTTGTCTTGGGATTTCGTCGATTGCATTTTCCATGGAGATTCATGGTTCTCGAATCCATTCAAGGTCCTCGGTTTTATTCAAGACCACTTGATCTCGATACCCTTGACAGGTTTTGGGCTCGATACCCTACTCATTGTGGTCTACCCGACTTTCGAATGTACCCGCCTGGTGACTGTTCGCGCACTGGCAACCTAGTTGCCTATATTTTTTTAGGACATACACAGGTGACTGCGGTGGTATACCACAGTACCTAGGATAAACATCGGGCCACTCTTTGTAGAGTATACCTGGAGGGTGCTTCCATTTTCGAGTTGCACTTGCATCGGTAAGTTTCTCTAGTGTTGGTTGTTGTAACTATTCTTCCAATTAATTTAGTGTTTTCCTATCTTATCTTATAGGGAATTTTTTAGTGTGTGTTGTTTTTGAATGACTAGAATGCCCTAGAGTGTCTTTGATATTCTCACACAGTGGAGGATCATGCGCTCCGCTGGTCATGAAGGCTTCTTGGCCTACCACTGGTTACGCTGGAGCCACCCCCGCCACCACTAAGGCGAAAACTAGACCAATAAGGGTCTTTTGAATCATCTGGGTCACAAGAAATTGTGCTCGACCAAAATCCAGAGGAATCGACCATTTTAGACGTTGGAGCAAAATATTTTGGTCTTGTTGAAACCTCCACCACTAATATTTTGACACCCACCATCGTACCAATTGATCCTTACGAGTGCCAAACAATGTCGCATATAGTAATGGAAATAAATGTTGTTACTCCTTCTGGGGATTCTTCAATTCCCACTATGGTTGTCACCACACAAGAGCTTCCACCTCCTAGCCCACCATCACCAATCCGAGCCACCATGGTCTTGACTGCCTCTACATCGCACAGTGGTCCGATCCTATCTCTGGTGGTGGCCACAACCTCTTTCACACCAAGTGCGACAGGCCCTCCCTTCTCATATGGGATGCCTAGTTCAGGTACAAGTCATGTACTTTCCTACTCCACTACACAGAATTCAGGTCTGGGGGTAGCGAGCTCTAACGCTCCTCTGCAAGGACACATGGGGGGAAATCCTAATCCTTTTAATGATTTCCCTTATGGGGGAGGTCATATACCTCCTTCGCCCCCTTCCCTAAGTGGCACGCATCAACAGTTCATCGGTCCACCTGCACACCATAGTTTATTTGGAGCGGGGAGTCAAGGACCACCTTCACCTAATATGCCGGTAGGTTCAATACCATTTTCTTTGTTCGGTGCATTTGGTAACAATGACTTCTCATGAGCTACTTTCCCAACTGGGGGAACCCCGGTTTCGGACAACCTATTCCTATGCAGGGTACTATTCCTGCACAGGGGGCACACCTAGGAACTTCTTCCGCATCAGGGCCTTGGAATTCTTGGCAGGGATCAGTTCCCTTGTCAGGAATGTCGATCTGGGGTAGTTATTTTCACAATCAATGGAACCTCGGACAAAGCACTATGCCTATCCCCACGAGACCGACATGGGGCAACCCTTCCCAAATTCCTTCGAATGTAATGCATGCCCAACCATCTATGTCCTATTTTGGAAATTAGCCGATGATGTCTCCTCACATGTAAAATCCATACGTTGGCCATGGCCATGGTTTTTACTAGAACCTGGGTTAGATGCTGAACTTTTCCTGGCAACCTAGTGCCAGCCAAACTCCAGGCCCGTTTTTTCTAGGTTATCACCAACAACCCAAACTACCCTTCCTAGCAACCTTGCATTTGCCAGACTTGACAAGGTTGTTGAATGACCCTATCTATCACGATCCGCATTGGCCTCCTATGCCGACGAAGTTTCCTTCGAACATCCCAAAGTTCGAAGCCAAGCCTAACTAAGATCTAGGAGATCATGTGACTGCCTTCCATCTTTGGTGCTCATCTAACTCGTTGAAAGACGACTCCGTACAGTTGCAATTGTTTCAATGTACTCTCATTGGGAGTGTCAAAAAATGGTACATTGAGCTCGATCACTCAAGATACTCTTCCTTCGGCGAACTGGCGATGGCTTTCCTTAACCATTTCCAGTTACTTGTGAGATATGATGCTGGCACCGAATTGCTAGCCAATTTATCACAAACAAAAGCGGACCATATCTTTGATCACATCCAAGAGTGGAGACGCCAAAAGAGTTTAATTAAGGTACTAGTCCCACCAACATTCTTGCTCGAGTGGTTCCTTAAGTATTTGGTCCACAGTTTTCCAAAGACATCGCGATGTCTTGAGTATTTTCTGAAGAAGATGCCATCATGAGAGCTCAACAACTTGAGCTAATCTATTCTCAGTTTAGTTTGCTATACGAGATGTTGCCATATGCACCATGCTCAATACTTGATAACATCAGATAGAGAGTTGGCGCACATGCCGATGGTATTGTTGGTTCAGCACAAACAAATCCCACTGAACAATTAACGAAGAAGTTATAGCAGTTGTCTATACAACACACAGTGGACAGCCAAACTACTATTTTGGCTGCTCCCCCTACCAAAATATCAGATGTACACATAGTGCAATCGATCAATCCAAAGGCCACCCAGCAGCCTGAGGGAAAGAAAAAACAACGAAAGAAGGGTAAGGGGGATAAAAAACCTACAGATAATGCTGGCGGGGACAGCACTGAGAAACAAAAGGCGAGGTATCCATGCAACTTATGCATGGAAGACCACCCGACCCATCTATGTCCTCAACTTGCAGAAGCCCAAAAGTTTGTGATGCAACAACAACCTACTGTGTTAACCAATCCATTTCAACATGGGAAAAATCTAACCCAAGCCTATACAAGCATGGAAGGGGGCATCCAAGGACCCTCTCCATCTTTGGACAACCCCACATCCGTGAATGTATATATGGTGAAGGGTGATGCTTTTATATCAACTAGAGCTCATGACTATAGTAAACCAAGCACTTCTAAGAAGGGTAAAGAAGTCAAACTCCCATCTCTTCCTCTACAGATTGAGAAGACGTTGGGCGAAATAATGACACTCATCCCCAAAGGCTCATTCAAAAAATCTTCTCACAACCCAAATGCAAGGTCCACCCAGAACTATTCTATGGTGGAATATTTATCACAAACCCCTTGTGCAATGTCTGATTTGGAGGTCCTCCAAAGCTGCCCTTCCTAGAGGAAAGCCTTGTTAACCACTTTAGGATCTACCGAGACTTGTAATCTAGGTACAATCATGCTGGATACAACCGACCTAAAACCATGTCTGCCTTACCACGTAGCATTTCAGATAGTAGTGGCTTATCCCACAAAAAATTTTGCTCAAAATATCTTCCACACGGTGGTTGATGAGGGAGCCTCGACATGCATTATGTCGTTGACATGTTGGAAAGCCTTTGGCCAACCTGTTTTGTCTCTGTCACCTACTCTCCTCACTGCTTTTGACGGTTGTTCTTTCCAACCACATGGTATCATTCCCTCTTTCCCCATGTAGTTAGGAGGGAAGAACATGTGTGTCGAGGTAGAGGTAGTCGATGCGCCCCTCGACTATAACCTCTTGTTAGGAAGGAGTTGGACTTATGCCATGCAAGTTGTGGTTTCTACATTTTTCTTTGTCTTGTTGTTTCCACATGAGGGCTAGATAGTGACCATCGATCAATTGTCTTTCTCTAGACCTGACCCTTCATTGGGGGCATCCACGGTCCCGATGATTGATAATCCTCAACTAGGTGTAGTCAACGTAGGGGTTGGTTTGTGCCCATCTTTGATGGGTACCTTCGATTACGCTCCCCCTCAAGGTGATATCAAGTTTATATCCAATCACCATAAGGTTGAGATTTTTCAAGTTTTGTCGTTCCATACGACTTACTTCGACGATTCGTGGATACCTCCTTCCCCATCGGCCACAATGGATGGGACAGGGCACCCATGCATGTCCATGCCCTTGTCCACAGTTGAAGTATTGTACTCTTTAGTCCAACAAGCTTCTGCTAACACTGATCCAACTCCTACACAAGAGTTCGATCCACTTCTAGAGCCTATTTGAGCTCATTATTCCTTCGCTGACACCGATTCTTTAGACTTATTCTTGCCCTCTGATGAAGCTATAATTGAGGCAATGACTAGTCTGGACAAAACCTGGGAATATCTTCATCACAGATCATACTTCCTCCCAACGTTAAGCATAATCAAAGCTGGAGAATTCACCTTGACTATGACGGGAGATAGGTCTAGTCCTATTAATCTCTTAGCTACACACGAGGTTTATGCTGAGGATAATATGGCAATTATCATTGAAACCTTACCGATCAATATCTCCAGAACCCCTGATGTCGTAGACAATGTTTTTGTCAGAGCATACTGCTCCCCCGAGGAGATACCCAACATTGACCCACAAAGTGTCGATCATGAGATAACTTTGTTGATTTTCAAGCTCGCTTTGAGATCCGAAAGCAATATCTGGCGAGACTTCATTTATAGTTTTTTATCTCGTCCGAATTAATTGAGAGATGTAACCTCTACGGGTCTTCTTTTAAGCCCTTTTCAAACCCTCTAAACATGAAAATATTGTCGAGTGATCTTGTGGCCTTTCACACTCCTTAAACTACAATTTGAAGTCACGTCTGTCCGGTGATAGTTTACCCCTTTTTCGGTCTGGACGGTCAACTGTACGAACAAAGGTATACTCTATGGAGCTTCAGTTCTCTAGAAGAGTACCCTCAGGTATAATTTTACCCCTTTTTTAGGCCTGAGGGACTAAACTTACAAAAAAGGAACTGCCTCAGAGTCCATAGTTAAACTCTTTTCAGACTCCCTAAAATTGAAAAGATCATTGAGTGACCTTATTCTTTCACACTCGTTAAACTGGTCCAGAAGAACATTCCTGACAAAGTCCATAGTTAATATTTTTTCAAACTCCTTAAAAATGAAAAAATGGTTGAGTGATCTTGTCCTTATCAAAATCATTAAAATGGTTTTGAATAGATGTCTTGTTCGTGCTAGTTTACCCCTTTTTCAAACTGACTAGACTATCTTCGAAAACAGTACCCCAATGGAGTCTCCTTTTATGTTTTTTCAGAATCTCTAAATATGAAAAACCACCAAGATTACCTTCTCTGGGCTCGTTAAACTTACATCAAAGGACGTTACCATTGTGTGTTTTGTTAACCACGTTTGTTTACCTGTGTCTTTGGTCTAAATGTCGGCTCCATGTTGCTCCCAACTAAACCATCTGAAGCATACCTTATACGCAAGCCTTGTAGCATTTTTCCTCTGCGTCTTAACACCCTTGGCCCCCAGAGGATTTTTCTCGAGTATCATTATTCTGAACATTATTCTTGTCCTTGCACCTTGAACTTGTATGTTTGTAACACTCGTTCCTCCATTGTAATGTAACATTCCTTTATTCTTTTTTCCAAAATCATTGAAAAAGACAAAAAAATCAGATATACCCCAAAAAGAAGAAGTGAAAAGTATTCTCTTTATTGGCAGCCTAATGAGTCGCCCTTGGATAAAGCACATCTGTTTGTTTGTTCTTCAAACTATGGGATGTAATATGACCTTAGGAAGCTATTCTTGCTACATAGAGTTGTGTCCTCCTCTGTTTGGTTATTCTTCCAAACATATGGAGAGTTTACGTTGCCTCCTGCTTCATAAAGTTATGATTAATTCCATGTTGCCTAAGTCTCATCATTTTTCCTGTTGTTGTCCAAGGGAAGTTTCTACCAAGCCTGAGTCGACCCCTCTGCAATTTCTCTCTTTCCCTCATACTCGGCCATCCTGAATATCCAATCAAGTCCTTGTTTGAAATCAATGAAGCCTTTAGTCTGATCATCAAGATTATCTAGTCCATGACCGACGAGCCATCGAAGACCTCTGGGCAGTGAAGTCGTACATTCATATTACACTCCTACCTTGAGTTTTGAAGATTTTGAAGTTGTTTCTCAAGCTCTGAAGATCTCATCTCCAACCATCAGGCTGTATTAGCTTCTAGAAGATGGATACTCTATATGTATATCTTTTTGATTTCGAGATGTAGCTCTGTTGTGTATTGTTCGCGGCTACACTTTATATAGTTATTTGACATGGATCTATAGTGTATTTGATTGGTAGCCATGATTCTATTTTATCCTGAGCATGGGTATGCCCACCTTGGTGAGACATTTGTTATTTTGCAGACGACACCTCCCGGTTCCTGGTCCCTAGGCTCACTTGTTTGGCACATCAGTAAAGATTGGTAATGTATTTTTGCCATCAGGTGTTCTTCTAACCTCATACATTAGGGGGCATCTGTTATAACCCTAATTTGCACCATACATGCTTACCTAGCATCAGGCCATCCCAGATCCCTTCTTTGCCAAAGCACTGCTGAACAACTCTTTAAAAAACCTCGTTTATAAGGGCTCGCATTCCCTACTCCATTACTACACACGTGTACATGCTAGCTGAACTAAAACATTCCGTGTGGACCTACAAAATCATGAAAAAATGAAAGTTTCCGACAGAACACACAGATTTGGGTGAGTTAACTGAAACTCCCGACCATGCATGGTCAAGGGTTCATCCAAATACCTAGCTTCTTCTAGCCTATAAAAGAAGGGTTAGAGGTCCCATTTGGAAGAGGAGAATAAGAGTAAAGAAACTCTACCCAATTTCACATTCCCATTGTCCCAACCCTTTAGCCATCCTTGTGCAAAGAGAGATACAAAGCAAAGAAGTTGGAGGACATTTGAAGAGGAGCCCAGGATCAGGTTCGCGGAGAAGTGGTTGGTCTCAACATTGTAAGTTGATTCATTAAAGTTAATAAAGAAATGATTTTCCCATCCCACTATATGAGTTCTTCATATTTTAGTGAATATATGTTTGAATCTCTAACCCATTAATCTGTAGAACAAATGCATGTAGAGTTTGTTGTTTGTTTTGCACGTAGGTCAATCTTGAGAGGATAGATACCAACAAGCGATCAAGCATGTAGAAGGATCGACATCGAACATCTGGAACAAGGTATGTTCATTTAACCATGTATTTTCTTAAAATAAATGGGGATTAGGTCTGGGATGAAGGTAGAAAGTAGGATTCTTTCAGTCTCATCTGCATGCATAATATAACCCTAAATGCTAGTCCGTAGGGGGATTTCCCGCCACAACACTCTTCATCCCCTTCTTATCCCATTCAATCATTTCCCTTTCCTTGAGGTGATTAAAATATTGAGGGAAGAGTCCTATTGAAGGTGCACTTGGAGCATTGTAAAGAGGAACCCGAACTAGGTTCGTGGAATGGTGGCTGACATAGATTTTAAGTTTCATTCTTTGTTTGATGAATAAAATAATCTCTTTTCTCTGTCCCAAATGATGATGTTTTATGTATTTTCTTTGATTTATACATAGCATTTGGTATCTAACCTTAATTTATTAATAAAAATAACATGCTTGTAGTCCTTTTTTCCCTAGCTTTGGATGCAGGTCAGCCTTGGGAGGAGACTTGCAGTCTTTGGAACTACATAGCTTGAGGAGATCATCACCAGACATGGGATAAAAGGTACAGTTACTGATCTTCTCTCTTATTGCTTTCTTTTCATTTGATTTTCTATGTTTGGGGTAGAGTAGAAACTAGATTGGCTTTTAGACAGTCATTCACTCTGTCTATATCTTAAACCCTAGTATAGTTAAAGGGGGGATTTTACGACTAGCACCAGTGGCTCAAAAAATATTGAGATAGGTAGTCCTTTCCTTTAAATACCAATGCCCTATCATAGATACGACCTTTATTGCTACTTTGGAAAGCCTTAGACAATTCTATTTAAATATTTTAAAATAAACCCTAGCCAAGAATTCATCACAGATTCCAGCATAAGACTTTGTATACCTATTCTCCCATAAGACATTGAAATAAACATGGAAAGATAATTCTTAGACATGTCAACTTAACTCCATCCCTTAAAATACATTTCTAGCAAACTTTTCATCTAAAATCCTATATGGGGCCATGAAGAAGAAAGGGGTTTCTCCTGCTTTTGGTTTTTGTGCTTGCTCAAAACTAATGCTCAATTGTTTATAAATTATGGCACCTTAATTGAAGACACTTTCAGATATGGCTATTAAATAGGCCATGGGAATCTAGGCTTTCTAAAACTTGAAAAAATACTTCTCCCCATACAACCGGCATATCAGGGTCATGAGAAATATGTATGGTTCTCTGAGGTTTATAGTGTTGTACCATCTGGATGCTCTGTTCACAAATTTTCTATATTCCTTCCACAAGGATGCCAAAAGTTGATTGGCATTGTGTTGTTCATAGAACTTAACCACGAAGTTAGTGTTAAGTTGAACTTCAGGTTCTATGAGTTTGTAATATGTGTTGACCTCCATTTGCAAGAAAACACCAACACATTGGTCATTCACATCATTAATCACACACTTGTAATCCTGGATGTGATTAATTATCAATTCTAAGGTTTCTATGCAGCTTAAAACTGGGGTTCTGGAAGCTACCATGTACAAAGATGATAATTTGATATTCTGAAAAACCTGGTCATCCAAGACTCTTACTTCCAGGTAGCTATGGAGGGTGAATTCAGGAAAATAATCATGGTGAATTTTATTCTAAATTTCAAGCCAATTGGGCATGGGTACCTTGGTTTCCATGCTCATATTTGTATCCATATAGAGTGGTGGAAGAGATGGTGGTTTCTTTTATGAAATTTTAATCACATGCTCCACCTTTGTCATGAATTCCAATTCTCTGGAAACCATAGGACTAGAAGCTTCTCCAACCAAGATCTTCTTCCCCTTCGGCATCTTCGGTGACTGATGAGTCATTGGTCTTTGAGGAGGCATGTTTCATACAAGAAAACAATTTATCTTGTCTATTTGTCTGTTACACAACACTCAAAGAAAAAGATTTACCATCAAGACCAAATACCTATGAAAGATGGATTTTTTGTGGTTCAGTACTTACCAACATTGAGATCTGCATAAATCCCGACAAAATTTAGCTTTGAGTGAAACACCTGGTTGCTTGAGAATTCTTCACAGCAAGAAGGTCTCAGCTTCCTCTATGAAAACAATTATAAGATACTAAAACCACATCAAATTCAAATAGTTTGGTTCCATCAATCCCATCTATATTTAACTTGGTTGGCTATAGAAAAATCCTTTCAAATCTTTGGGTATTAACTATGCCATTAGTGCCATAATTTGGAGTTAATGCACTATGTAGATCGATGACATGAATGGACGTTAGGTTGGTTCATCGATGATTTCAAACAATGATGGGTTGGTGTGCATGATTGATGAGATTGAGGATTGAGGCATGATCCTTTTCTATGGTTTGATTGACAATCGTTGATGTTTGTTTGTCGATCCTGACACAAAGGAGTTATATGTTTGTGTTACTTTTATGACATTTTTTTCGAGGTATTGACGTGGAATAATTGTTACATCATTTGAAGTTAGAGGCTCCTCTCATCTGACATGGATAATATGGATAGATCAAAATTTTGAAAGGAGTGTCATTTGGATGATCCATGATGCAACATATTGCATCATTAACTAGTCATCGGTAGAAGTGTTAGCATGTATAAATGACCGATCTGGGGTTCTAGTTCGCCAACGCTGATGAGTCATCGATGATCAGTGAGTTGCAATTTTACATGTTAAAAGTGTAGTTCATGGTATTGGTCTACCGATGTCGATGGGATACCAATGATCGACGATTGAAAACTCATGGGTCCTAACGTAGCTATACTTACCAACTCACCAACGATCGATGTAACATCAATGTCAATGATTTCCAACTTCGTCCTCTTGACCTTTCTCGTCAACATAGTCAATGTCTTGATGACCAATGTGAATTTTTCATGGTGACATGGATCCTGACATGGCATGATCATCGTGATGCATTGGAAATGGCTTGAAAACTTGGATTGGTTACTTGGCTTACCCAGGTGACGTGTTGAGGTATCATGTTCTGTTGTTGATGACACACTAATGCCAACATGGTTGATAGAGTGGTGCTACAAGTGCCTATGTAGTGAATGACAGGGCAAGGCGACGTGTCACATACCTACATGGATCTATGTCACGTTGCCCCAAGGTGAATATTACCATAAAAAATTGATGGTTGGTATGGCCTCTTGAGTTGATTATACAACTACGATCTCAAGGAAAGTTCATTTGTCAGCGTCGACACAAGGATTGTCCTCGATAGATCTCACCATGTGTGTTGTTGGGTGTTGACGACTGATGTAACATTGGTTTTGGTGGATGCCCCTACCCACTTTCTATTGACACACACTTGTTCATTAGCATGGCCAACTCCCTACATTCATCGACATCGACACTCTTAAGAGGTGACTACAAGACATCGGAAAAAATAAATTTTGTCAGGAAATTTGATAGTTTGAAAATGTTAAGTGTTGAAAACCTTCCCTTTTAAATGTGTAAACTATCTAGCCTTTTCTCCATTCTAGTGATAATTATACCAATCTCAATACTAATCTAAGACAATCAAGATAAAAAATAAACAAACCCCAAATCATGTCATGGTCAAGGAAAAATCAAAGCACGTAGATGAAATAGAAAGAAAGTGGTACCCCAAAATCCTCAGAAAATTTTGAGGGTTTGTTGAGTGCTCAACAAGTTGTTCATGTTGTCTAGAGATTATGACATTACATTTTTCTTTGGAAAACCATTGTAGTCATGGATTTCAATCCATTTCAATATGTCCTCACATGACGTATAATTGGGGGAAATACAATAAATGGATTTTCATTTTACAAGACTTTGACTTTGACTTCATTTTTTATAAGTCTAGGAAATCATTGGTTTTCGCCAAGTTGATGTAGGAATTTCCCTAAGAGGATGAGGAAACCATAATTATAGAATCATTTCCAGACAAGAATCTCTTTATTATCTCTTCCAAAAATCATTAGTATAGATAAATATATGTATATATCCATAATCTAAAGTTTTCTCTACATCATTCTTGAGATGATTGACATTGAATTCACCATTAGGCGAATAATTACCTCATTATCGATGCCACCTTGTATCATCGTGGGGTCGATTCAATACTTTGTCTCTACTTGAACCATGAGGAAGTGGAGTTTGTGATTGTTGATTTTCATAGTGGAGCATGTGGTAGTTATCTATCTAGGTTGGAAACAACCCAAAATATATTGCACGCCAGGTACTTTTTTCCAGCAATATTTAAATATTGTGTTGAGTCGGTCAAAAGGTGTCATCCTTGCCAGACATTTTCTCAGAAAATGCATGTGCATCTCGCTTCGCTATTTCCCATAGTCACCATTGGTCCATTTAAAAAGTGTGGAATTTATTTCACTACATTCCATGTGCTTTCGACTAGGGGGAATCATTATATCATCATGGTCATCAACTACTTTACAAAGTGGAGATAGGTCATGCCTACTTTTGCAAACGATGATGAGACAACATCCTTTTTTATGTTCAATCGGGTTATCATTAGTTTTGGAATTCATAGATAGATTTCCACTAACCATGGAAGTCACTTTCAGAACTGAATGATGTTGGAGTTAGTGTATAAATTGGGTTTCAAGAAGGAGAATTTGTCTCCTTATTATCCATAAGAAAATGGTTAGGTAGAGGTCATGAACAAGTCTCTCAAGAAAGTACTTGAGTGTACTATCAATAAGAGAAAATATAATTGGTATTTGATGCTTTATTTGACATTATAGGCATACCAAACACCGGTCAATACTTCCACATGTTTCTCTTCCTTTCATCTTGTTCACGGGGTGGAAGAAGTCATTCTTATTAAACATGAAATTCCTCCATTAAAAATAGAAATCGAGCTTATGCCTAGCACTACAGATTTATAAGTGCATCTCGTTCATTTATAGTAGCTGCATGAGCAGTGCCATGATGCTCTTACAATGAATGAGACTCACAAAAATCATGTCAAGTTTCAGTAAGATAATTTTTTCTACCTAAGGGTATTTTCTAAGGGTGACCTTGTTCTGGTTTATGATCAGAACAAGGATTAATTGGGGGTAGGAAAGTTCAATCCGATGTGGCATGGTCTTTATATTATGAGGCACATCCTTCTAAGGGGATCTTATGAGTTATCTAATTATGAGGGTAATGTGCTACTTGAGCCCATAAATGGGATCTACCTAAAGAGGTATTACACTTGAGCATTATCACTTAGGCATCTTCCTTTTGTATTTTTGTACATAGATAGTATTTTGGGGTTTTCTCTAATTTTTTTCTTGGTTTATTATAGTGCTTCTGCTCAATTGGAAGATGTATCTAGATTCATTGGTCCATGTCAGGTTCACATATGGTGTAAGGAATCACACTCAAAACCTCACTTTCACTGGATGGGTGATTTATTCACCTTTGAGCCAAGTGGTTGTACCTAGAGGCACTTGTTTGGGGCGAACAATGAATAATGTGTCCAAGTATAGTGTCGTGATCGAACTCCTATGAGATTCTATTGTACATGCTATATCATGTTTATAGGTTTTCCTGTATTCCCAATTGGTGGTTTCGTAGTTAAATGGTCACTACCGTGTGCGTGATTCTATGTTTCTCCAATAATCCCTATGGGTATGTCTTCTAGAACAACATTTTAATTATATTAATTATAATCATGTTTCTAGAAATGAAAAAGTGTGTGTGTAATGCAAAAACCAATTATGTATTAGACTGACATTTGTCACACATTTAAAGCAAGAAGCACATACATGTAAATTTACATAAACACATTTTACACATAAGTAAAAAGGAAAAAACAATATATATATATATATATATGTGTGTGTGTGTGTGTGTGTGTGTGTGTGTGTGTGTGTGTGTGTGTATTATTTTCATGTTCATAAATACAAAAAATTATGGATTTAAGTTATAAAATTAGGGCCTCTATCCCTAAAATTTTATCTATAAGCTAGTACAAAAAGATTAATATGCTATCTATGCCAAGGGTCCTATCCCCGCCTGTGTGTTTCTATAGCATTCAACAACGTTGGCCAGACACCGAAACAATTGTAACTTGGCGCATGGTACAAAGACTATGCGTCATTGCATATTCTCTGGAAAGTCTTCTATTTGAACCATGGGAATCTGATGTGTAAGGTGGTCCATATTTCTCTTGACACTCTACAAATTGTGCTCCATCTAAGCAACATCTACATCTGGTTGGACCTCACTGCGAGATTTATGTCGGTGACGTGGGTACCCCTTTGGTCATTTCGGTCAAATATCTGCACATTCATAAATTTTTGTTGGATTTAATCCATCCCCAAAACATATTTGTTTTACCTCTTGAAATAATTAAAATAAATAAAAATAGAATAATTTTAAAATTTAAATTTTTTCCTACAAATCTCACCCAGTGTACCACGGTGAGGAGGAATAGGCATGTTTATATCACGGGAAAAAATTGTCACTTCATAGAGATAGTTGTATATAGAAATTATCTTTCACTCCCACTAGTAAAAAAATGCATCATCATGTGCATAGGGTAGTCTAAAACCTCCCAAGTACTATATCACCATGGACCATTCTCATAAACATGGTTCCTTGAGTCGATGTGGTGGCATAAAGACTCGTGGACTAATGAAGGTAACTCTCATGAAGAATAAAGAGCACAAGATGCTTCCATATCTGAAGTTTTTCATCTTCCCATTTTTTCATTTAGTAAGTTGAGTCTTCATGCTTTGTAGTAAAGACATGATCCAATCATAGATCATCGAGCACAAGCACTCTACCACATAGAGCATCTGTGGTTGTGATGCTTGTTGTAGTGAGGAAAATCTTGTTATCCTAGTTATATTCTAAAGAATCACTTTCATACTGAGGTCCTCTATGTTGTGAATCGAGACTTGACTCTAGATTCGTTGGGTCCTAGGGGTGAAATAGGAGGCTATGTAGTTGTCTATGGTCATCCCAATTCCCCCTCGAGTCTTGAGGTTGACCACATCTCTACGCCTAGAAATACCTGTGATGAAATAGATGTCATTCACCTCTAAGGTTAGTGATTGACCATCCAGCATAAATGCATTTGCCTCTGGGTTTCAATAGCCAATCAAGAGTTGAGGAAATATTTTATGCGACTATATGTTTGGGAAATCGTAAAACTT
The DNA here is from genome assembly GCA_000966675.3 of Picea glauca. Taxonomy (NCBI): domain Eukaryota; kingdom Viridiplantae; phylum Streptophyta; class Pinopsida; order Pinales; family Pinaceae; genus Picea; species Picea glauca. Next base: position 303,101 of record JZKD02S1673958.1, read on the forward strand.
TATCAACCCACATACTCAAAGAGATTTTAACACCTAAATATTATCCAATATCTCTTTTTAAACATCTTCATGTTCTCGCTCTCGCCATTTAATAACCATTTTTGGAACTATGCAAAGCAAATAATGATATTTTTATTAATTTTTTCACCCTTTGCACACGTGTACACACTCGCCTTTGGGAATGGGAACATACACGCATGCCCACTGTTAATAGCTAGTGCATATACAATGGGGTACACATGCCCCATGCTAAGCCCAAGTGCATATGAACTCGTCCAGTTTAAAAACTAAAAATGCAAAAAATAAATGGCAAAAATCTTTAAAACTGACATGAAAATGATGAGAGAGAAGTGTTTGTCTACTTGGTTTAGAATATGAGGAATTCTGACCATTGTATCTCCATTTATGTTCACTAGAAGTTTGGAAGGTTTTCCCACTCTTTTTCTCAATTTGGTAAAAACTTAAAATCAAATGTTTGTGGATTATTTTCCATATTATATATAATTTTTATACCCACTTTTATATATTTTTCACCATTTTTTGTCATTTAAGTGCCTAATGAACCATATTTTTAGTATAAGATGATTGTTTGAGTTGATATTTTTTACGGAGGAAGATTGGAATGATATTTTTATTCCTACTAAGTCATTTTTTTTTTCCGAATCTTTGAGGTAATGTTCCTATCAATGGAATATAGGTTAGGTTCATTCCACCATACATTTTGCATTATTAGTGACCAGTTATATATTTTCCTTAGGTTCAACCCCACTTATTGGGAAAAAAAAACCATTCTAGTTGATTTAAGTGTCATTCAATTCATGGTAGAGCCTGCCATGATGGGAATCCTAGTTAGCACCTGCTTTTGCTTTCAATTCCCATGCTGAAATTTTTCTTAGGCTCAAGAGTCATGTTAATCCTTCCATTCCATTGCATTGAAACCTCGTATTATTCTCATTATTATTCTATGTATTTACCCAAGGGGCTCCCATACTTATGAGTTAAGTTGTAATATTGCATTTCATTCTGTTGCATGCACTTTTGAGCCTAATGTCGGCTTCAACTTGTTGTTGCTTAGCCATTTTCTTGTGCATTCTCTTTAGTTGCTAGCCTTGCATTTTTTTCCATTGTAATTTGACACCTATACCCTAGGAGGAAACATTGCCCCAAGTGCCCATATCATGCACATGCTTCCTTGCATTGAGCATATGTATTTTCCTTGTGCTTGGAACTAGTTTGCTTCCCACAACACTCATTTCCTCTGTGTATTCTAACATTATCTTTATCCTTTCCAATAGGAAGAAGACAAAAAAATCAAATAACAAAAAAAGAGTGTGGGAGTGAGTCTTATTTATCCTTATTGGTAGTATTTGAGTTGCGACTCAATAAAGAACAAATTTTTGAGTCTAGTCTCAACAATTTGGGTTAGTATGACTTTATGAAAATGAACAAGTTACACATAGATGGTACTCCTCTGGACGGTTATTATTCCACTCACTATGGAGAGTCTTTCATTTCCTCCTACATCACAAAATTATACCAATGCTCATTTTCAGTCCATGCTTCCTAGGTCACACATTGTGTTTTGTTCTTGTTTATAGGAATTTTTATCCCGTGTCAGCCATTCTACACAATTCTTGGCTTTGTCATTCACCCTTCCTATGTGTCAATTGTATGTCAAAATCAAAATTACCATTGTCCTATACTCATACTAATATGGAGGGTGATACAGATTTAGGAGGGGAACGAACAGATTAACATACTGAATAAACATAGAGATATGAAGAATAACACAAATATCTAGTGAACAATATCTTCTATTAAATAATGAAATAGGATGAAACTGCAGATCTGAAACACTTTGTCGAATGGTGGTAGCTATGTCTAAGAAGAGATGTGGCTGCTACGCACATACATATGAGAAGAATGGATTACAATGAGGTTCCAAAGGCCTTTTTTATATTACTCATGAATTACAAAACCCTAGACATCCAAAAACCTAACCCTAGAAGGTGAAACACCGTAAGTCATGTGAGCCCTATGGGTAAGTTGAGGTAATATCCGGTACCTCAAATTCCAAGGGTCATAACTTTTACATACGAACTTCATTTTAGGTGCGTGATATCCCATTGGAAAGGCCTTTCAGAGAACTACATATTCTGCCATCAAACTTTAACTTCGTCTACAGTTTGACTGTGGTGATAAAAAAAAACAATGTTTAGGGCCCCAAAATAGCCCTAGAAGTACAACAAGATGTGATGACATGAAAACATGCAAAATAATCCAATTCGATTAGGTGATAGGCCATTCGTATCCACCTGGAGGATGTGTGGGGATTCAAATAGCTCCGGAAGTGTAGAACTCACAATTACAAAGTAGTACAAAAGAACATGTTGAACAAAAAAATGGATATGAGGAGTTAGTTGGAATAGGTGGGTGGCCACCAATATCCACCTGTATCAATCCTCCCCCCTTAAGAAATGGTATCCATTGCAATGAGTTCCCCCATCAGGTGAGGAAAATTTTGTTGGAGTAGGCCCCAAGTGAGCCACTTGCCTTGGTGTAGGAGTTACCCTGCCTTGACAACCCAATAAAGATGGATTTGTTGTTGGTGAGTTCCCTTGACCTGTGTGTCCACTATATGATAAGTGGATTCTTGTTCCATGCATTGAGGGTTGATCTATGTTGGTGTCATTTATTTTTCAATCTCAGAGGTGTCCAATAATGGGGGGAAATATGGCCAAAGGAGGTCCACATTAAATACTAGATGCATACCAAGGAAGGGTGGAGTGTTGAGCTCAAAATAATTGCTACCCATAGCCTTGGTGATAGTGTAAGGCCCATAACAAAGTGGGTGAAGCTTCCGATGGGGCCTGGTGAGATGCTCCTTCTGCAAATGTAACCAGAATTTGTCGCCAACCTGAAATTGGTGTGGTACCATGTGTTGATCATGGTGCTACTTGTACTTAGCATTGGATTTCTGCAAAATCTCTTGGACCTATTCATGGATGTGTTGAATCCGCTGAATGAATCTAATGGATTTTTCAATCACAGAATGATCATGGGAATAGTTTGTCTATGCAGTGGCAAGAGGAAGTGCAACATCAATGGGTCCCAAGGGTTGGAATCCCAGACCCACCTTAAATGGGCTATGGTCGGTGGAACTATGGAGAGCCATGTTGTAACTATGTTGGACATATAGGAGACTGTTTTCCCATGTACGTGGATTCTTAGAATTGTAGATGTGTAGGATGTGCACAATCATCCAATTGACAACCTCTATTTGTCCATCAGTTTGGGGGTGGAAAGCCATGGATTTTGTGATCTTGGTGTCCAACAGAGACCAGAGACTTGACCAAAAGGTGTTGAGGAACCTATTGTCTTAGTCACAGATGATGTTTTGCGGTATCCCAAAGTGGACCTACACTTGTTCAAAGAAGATATTGGTAGTATCTACCATTGTGACATTCTTCTTACAGGCTACGAGGATGGCCATCTTTGAAAACCAATCAATGACCACAAACACATAGTCATTTCCTTGCTTGGTGGACGAAAAATTAGACATGTATTCCATTGAGATGGATTCCCAAGGCTTCCTAGGAATAGGAAGAGGGGTGTATAAGCCTTGATTCTTGATTGTGGGTTTAGAAATGGCACAAGCAGTGCAAGATCTAATATATTTGCTGACATCTTGTCGAAGTTTTGGCCAATAAAAATGTTTCTGAAGAATGACCACAGTTTTCTCTATGCAAAAATGTCCTTCCACCCAACTATAGTGGGATTCCCAAATCAACTTTGCACGCTCGCTTGTAGGAACATAGAGATGGCCCAGGTGGCATAAGAGTCTATCCTGAATGTGAAAAACAGTGACAGTTTTGCCTATACCCAAGAGCTGATATGTGGTGGTGAAGTCCATATCTTGTTCATAAAGTTGGGGTCATTTAGATGCTTCATGTTCATCGTAATGGAGAACAATGGTGAGTAGAGCTACAGGAGTCCGACTGAGGCAATCAGTGACATGATTGGAGATATGTTTCTTATACTTGATGTTGACATGGAACTGTTGCAGGTAGTTGGACCACTTTTGATGGCCATCATTCTACAATTTCCCCTGTGTTTGTATGAAATGTAGAGGCTTGTGATCAGTGTGTATGATCATCTCTTTCCCCATAATGTAATGTTTCCATTGAAGATGGGCTTGTACAATGGAATACATTTCCTTGTCATAGGTGGAGTATTTTCAGATAGTATCGGAGAGTGTGGGAAGTCGACGAAGGATCTGTGTGAAGTTGTCCATCATTTTGTTCCTTTGTTGTGCGAGGGATTCCTTGAGCAACATTTTAATAGGATCTCTTGCTCCATCATATTTCCTTTCATCCCCCATGGGTTGTTTTTGGGCTTGGCGTGGTCGATCTTGTAATGGCTCGATGGGTTCGAGTCCCAACTTCTTTTACCCAGATCTTGTCGGGGACATGCACGAAGAAAAATAAATGAAGAGAAGACAACTCTGATACCACTGATCTGGATTTAGGAGCAGAATCAACTGATTAACAGACTGAGTAAACATAGAGATATGAAGAATAACAAAAATATCTAGTGAACAATATCTTCTATTAAATAATGAATAGGCTGAAACTGTAAAACTGCAGAACTGAAACACTTGCTCGAATGGCGGTAGCTATCTCTGAGAAAAGATGTGGCTTCTACATGCATACATTTGAGAAGAATGGATTACAATGAGGCTCCAGAGGAATTTTTGATATTACTCATAAATTCCAAAACCCTAGACATCCAAAAGCCTAACCCTAGAAGGTGAAACGCCATAAGTGATGTGGGCCCTATGGGTAAGTTGGTGTAATTTGGTACCTCAACTTCCAAGGGTCACAAATTTTGCATAGGAACTTTGTTTTAGGTGCATGATAGCCTGTTGGAAAGGTCTTTTAGATAAATACACATTCCACAATCGAAATCTGACTTCATCTACAGTTTGACTATGGCGAGCCAAGAAAACAACGTTTAGGGGCCCAAAACGGCCCTGCAAGTACAACAAGATGTGCTGACATGAAAACATACAAAATAAGCTAGTTGGATTAGGCGATAGGCCACTCGTATCCACCTAGAGGATGTGTGGGGCTTCAGATAGCCCCAGAAGTGTAGAAATCACAATTACAAAGAAGTATAGAAGAAGGTGATGAAAACAATAATGGACACAAGAAGCCAGTTGGAATAGGTGGGTGGCCATCAATGTTCACCTGGATTAGAGGGTCCCCATTGACTTCCTGCCAACGGGTTAAGATCTTATTGACTACGACAAATTACTCTAATATTTTGACCTAGAATCACACTCTAGCCCTATTTACATCCTTTATAGGTTACCTTATGCTCAACAAATGACATTCCATCATTGGTTGTTGAATCAGTGGTTTCCTTTGTGTTTGAAAAAAAGAACATTATTCACACATTAGGATTTGTACAACACCTTTGATTCTATTTTTCCCCATTGGTCATTTCCTCTCTTTTGTCGAAAATATATATTATTGGATTTTATTCATAGGATCTCTTTCATGCACTATTTATGTTTGGTGCATGTGAGAAACATACTTTTGTTGGTCCTTTTAATCATTCATTCTAGTCCTTTCAAATATTTGGCCTTCTTCTACTCCTCGTTTTGGATGATGGGGGATATCGTAATGCACTCCTTCCAGCGGATCTCTTCCAATCTAATTCAACACATATTTTTCTAGGATAGGGATATAGAGTCATCATTAGTACCTTGGTGATTGAATTCATCAGTGACAGATTCCCTCACTATTTACAGTGGGAATACATCAATGTCCCCTGATTGATAGATTCTACCAGGTGTTTGACATCATATCCTCTATTCACACTTGTTAGATTGTATTAGGTTCCTTGATTCCCATGATCATTATCGATGGGTTTTCTCGCATTTGTTAATGGTATACATAAATGAAAAATAATAAAACAATGTCCCACTTTGTTCAACTTCAACACATCTATTCGCATGGTGCAGACTCATACCACGATAGTTGATTTGAAGACCTCGGGAATGTAGTAGAATCATCATTTTTGTATTTCTTCCCGAGTTATGATTGGATAGTACCACTCCTCACATCAGTACTTGTGAAGGGTCAATTATCTATATCCTACCTTAAGATATCCTTCATTGATTCTGATACATAGATCCATTGAGTATTTCTTTCATGGCTATGATGTCTATTTGACATGGATCCACAATGTATCTTTTTCATTTCCATGATAACTTCTTGAGACCTCCTAGAGAAATTCTAAAAAACATATTTTTGGAAGTTGTACGCACCCTCACAGTTATTGATCATGCGCATGTGCGAGTTACTCAAGGGACAATCATGTACATGATAATAAATTCTTAAAAATATTTGTTTTCCCAATTAATTGTTGAGTTATGGGTTTGGTTAGTTACCTAACTTTGTTTAACTGTACTCAATTATCTCTAACCAACTAGAAACGACATAAAAGGAGAATTTTGTCTAAGGATAAAGGTAATGATTCTTTTCACATTAGAGAAAATGGATATTTGGCTACACCCATTGAGTCTGTAAGCTCATATACATCCCTGTTGTTGTTCGTCATTGACCTAGAAACCCTCATTTTCATCTCCTTTCTTACTACCAACCAATCTGACCAAGAGTCTCCCTTATATTCTCTTTGGGTCTGTGTTAAATATGGAGTAAAATAAAACCTTTATAGAAGGATATTGGGTGGAGGGACCCATATTTTATTTAGGGAAAAGCTACACAAGATAGGTATAATTTTTAACTACCTAACTGTTGAATATTATAGAAACTCATTCCTTTGAAAACACATTGTATTTATATTGTTTAAATTGAAATTCTTTGATATATTCTTTGTATGACACTAATTTCTTTGATCATTCCTTTATATTTCATTGGAATAATGGGTATTTATTAGTATAAATACCTCTCTACATAGGATTTTGTGTTTGATATTCTTGTAGGTTGTAGAGAAACTATCAGAAAATACTAAGAAGATTCTAGCAATCGGGAACGAAAACAACCGTAGGAATCATGGTGACTTAATTCTTCTTCTCCTCGAAATAGTTAGTTGTTTCCTTTGAATTCGGTTATAATATCCTTGTTGAGTTTTCTTTATGGAATTTATTTATGTACAGTCTTATATTTGTTGCAGTTATCCCACTAATATAGGGGATTTTCCCAAACCATCTCTCTTAGCGATGAAGGTACTTATCAAAGAGCCACCTAGAAATGGTTCTTCATCCAACCCTAAGACATCATCCTCCATACTAGCATCCCTCCAACCCTATTGGTTATATTCTCCTTGAACAATGGAATTATCTGAATCGACGATGCTACATATCTATGCCATGAAGTTTGGAAAGTTTGTTGAAGGCATGATCTCCCTCAATATGCTCCTAGGAGCCTCAACCTGCTCTTGAGCATCCATCAATATCACGTAGTCACTAATTACCCATTTTGTAATAGTTAGAAGACAATAATAGAATCATCGGAGAGGAAATCTCAACTGATTTGAGTGGCATACTAGATCCGTAAGACTCAATGTCCTAAGGAAAAGAAACTAGCCAAGGATCAAAAGATATGAGGGATCCACTAGTAAATGAAGAGATCATATTGATTGGAGAATCAAGCAGGGTATGGGATGCTATAAGAAGGGGAAAGTTTCACATTAGTGAGGATTCCTTGAACATCCCTGCACTATCATTTGTGTAAGAAATATTGGAAGCATCGACAAAGGGTACATTGGAACCTGCATTGGATCCAAGGTCTAGGGTGGTAAATGCTAGTTGATCGATAATAACAATTTTCCCTTGATGAGGGAAACGTAAGACCCAAAATACTAATGAGACAACTGATTTCATCTCATAGAACCAAGTATGCTTGAGTATAATATTATATGCAAGAGGTGCGTCAAATACCTCTACCACATCGAAGACACTACTATCACCTAGAAATGTAGAGATTATGCCATGAGGCTGGAACATATTTTCGTCAATGGATTTCAACATGGTATTAGACATATCAATTTTTGGAGAGTCGAGATATTTCCAAAATTCAATGGACATGATGCAAGTCAAGGTGCCTTCATCAACCACGGTGTGAAGGATGTTTTTCCCCATTACTCTCACTTTAATATGAAAAGTGATTTAGTGTGAAAACCTATGTTGAACATGTTATGAATCATAGACTATGAGGCTTGACTCTAAGGGATCAACCCCACCTATAGCCGATAACAAATATTTCCACTATGTAGGGAAGCTCTAGAGGACTTCTAAAGAAAACACGGAGCATGGTGCATGGGCCAAGTCTTTCACAATAATGTAGTAGTGGTAGGCCCATGCATTCATATTATGAGTTGTGCATTTAAGAATACCCTTCAAGGGGTGAAGAAATTTTTCTAAGGTTTCCTTCTAGGTCTAAACAGAGCCATCGAGTTGGGAAGAGGAAGTTGGCTCTTGCACAATTGGAGTAGTATCGGTATTGTTGTAATTACAATCTTGAGTTTGGATATTGACTATCTAGTCATACATGAAGATTGAGAAATTTGAGTATGACCCTTCATATCGAGGGGTGTGTGCCATGCCCTATGGTGGAGGGGGAGGATTTGATGCAACCATTTGTTGATGATGAGGGGGGAAATGATGGGTTAATACAATAGGATATTGGGAGGCCTTTTGTTGTGCCAAATATCAATGGATCTCATTCTTACTAGGAAACTAGTGAGTAGGATGGTCCTCCCCACAAATCATGCAAGGGAACCAACTCTTTTTCTTCTCTTTCATGCCCCCCTTTGATTTTTTTGTGTTTGAGAGGCCCCACACTCGTTGTTATAATTATTCTTGTTATTTTTACTTTTACCTCTAGGCTATCAAGCATTCTTTGGTTGTGTGGATTCCACCAAATTCTCCTCAAAGGTCTAAGTAGGGACTAGAGAAGTTTGATAAATGGGCACAAAAACCGATGGGTTTGTTGAAAGAGTCACGTGTCCTATCTGATAAAATACTTATCCCATAGAGGCATGGGAAATATAACCAACCACACCATCAACATGGGGTTATGGGTTTGTATTTTTTGGATCTTTTTGATGGTCGAGGAGGATGCAAGATGATATCATATAGGGTTCCTGACTAGGAATAGATAAAATATAAGTGTTGGTAATGCAAAATGGAATTTTCTTTGGTAGTATCCCATACCATAGAAACATCCTTTGCAATGGAGGGTAAGAGATAATTTATTATCCACTCCATTAGGAGCTAGTCAGGAGTCTAGGTTTTGATCATCCTACATCATCATCTCCATTCATGTATATGGTCGGGAATGTGGGTGGAAGTATCTTGACAAAAATACATCAATATCTATGTTTCAATATCATATCATATCATATGAGCTATTGATATTGCAATAGGAATTCCACATCCAAGTCATTGAAACTATTAAAGGAATCGACTTTAATTTTGATGTACCATTTCACGACACCTCCAGTCAAGGATCTTTGGAAAAGACACAATTGTATATTGTCGTCCATAAAAGAGTTGGATGAACACCAAAAATGATAAGTCATGATGTGTTTGGATGGGTCTCCCCCTAACTTTCCATCAAACTTGGGTATGTCATATGAGAGATTTGCAAGTATATCTGACCATGAGGGGTCATGGAAAACAGGGTCATAATTCATTCATCAAATGTGAGATCAGGAAACTCTAATGTCACTAAGAAAGGAAATGGCATATGAGTGAAGGAATATTGGGATGAGGATATGCCTTGAAACATATATTAACCTTGAGGTCTCCCCACATTAGTGTTTCTATATGGATTAGATGTTCCAAAAGGGTGAGTACCCCCGGGGATAGAAGCACTCCTAGGAGCATGAATTATCCTAGGACTAGACATCCCCCCAAGAGGATTTACCCAAAGGGAAGACATATACTCTAAATGAAAACCACCTCCTAGACAAAAAATATCCCCAAGGATAAAACCCCCAAGACCGAATGCATGTATAAAGGGATAATCACCTCACTGCACAAAATTTCCCTTGGGTGTGTTCTCCCAGGAATAGTGTTATATGGGGAAGGCATAGGGATTCTAGGAAAAGGTGCGCTACCCCAGGGGATATTTAATCCCCTAGAAACATTGTTTCCCCCATATTGACTAGGAATAGTTCCAAATCCACTAGGTATATTCCAACCGAAAGGAAAACTAGCACTCAACATTTCCAAGATTCTCATAGGAATGGTGGAGGAAGGAATTCCACTCCCCATGTTTAAACCAAGGCTTGGAACCCCATTATAATTATATCTATATGTGGGCACCAAAATAGATGGGATGGGTGTAGGAATTCTTGGGATGTGCACAAAAGGAAAGGAGGAAATAAACGACATCCCCCAAATAGAGCGGCTTGTGGAAATGGGAATAGACAATGTAGGTCCAATGGCACTAAGATATGGAAAGGTGGATCACTAGGATTCCCCCTGTCATGTTCATCGCCTAACTTGAAGACCCAGGGACACTCAACAAAACACTTGGACCTGGCATGGTGTAAGGATCATCGAACAAAGAAAAGGATTCACTGAAGAGTTCCCTCACTTGGGAAAGTATGGGGATATTTGGATCAATTAAATGTAGGTTAAAATGAGGTGGACTCTCATTGACCACTTCAAATTCAAATATATCACTTTCTTTATTTTTTTTTAATATATTTGTGTTAGCAACAATTTTGGTATCGGGGCTCAAAGGTACGCAGGTCTGCAGGATTTCCTGGGAAGCGCCCAAGCACAGCATGGAGGAACCCCTTTTAGTTACAATACGAGCGAATGGGCGAAGTTTTGTTGACGGCTGCCGAGATCCACCTATAAATATGATCAATGGTCGTCGGGATTTCAGGGCTACCAAGTTTCCCCAGGGTTAATGCAAGAGATAGCTCCAATAATTCAAGAAAAATCTGGGTCGTCCGATCCAAGTCAGACAGGTGGCTTCCATTCGGTGTATCGGGGATTGGAGTTTCGGTAAACAAGTGGCCTCCCATTCGTTGCAGTTGAGATCGCCGATCGGTGAAATGTCGAAAGCGCCTTTGAAGCCAAGCCCGTGGTCCTAGCACTAAGTCACTTCAAGTGAGCCTGTAAACGAGGGAGGCTCCCTTTTAAATATCAAATACCCCTCATCCATTCATCCTAAGGATGCGTGGTGCAAGATCTGGTCGCGTCAGCGTTTTGACATTCGGGAGTTTGAGGGGCGAGAGTTTCATGTTTTTCTACATCTCGAAATCCTGAACCCCGATAGTGTTGTAAGTGCTGAAAGTGGGGCCCGCAGTATCACGAAGCATTTTCAGTTGTCCATCCAAAGGGGACACCTGGCGGAAAACTGAGCCATCTCGGCATTTCACCCATCGCGACTCTGAGGCGCAAAAAGCAGCTCCATTATGTTCCGATGCACGAGATGCCGGGAGAGTCTCGGACCCAGGCCCATAGCAACGTTAGGTGAGTTCAAGACCGTTAGATCTCAGAGGGATGTGTGGTACCAGATTGAGCCATCTTAGCGTTTCTCTCATCGCGATTTGAAATTGCAGGAATAGCTCCTTCCCATTCGCGAATGCCGAAAGAGAATTGGAAATAAACACATGGTCACAACCCATGATCAATTGGGGAGAGGAAGGAGCTGCGTAAAGAAGGCCAAAGGAGCCGAGTTCAGTTACAGAGGGGATCATCATGATCTCCATGCGCCATTGGACCTAATCCCAATATTGTTTCTAGCATTGAAGTAAATGAAGGAAGGAGCAGATGGTTGAAACCTCCTTTCATTCATTAAGTGAGGGGAATGGAGGGTCTGGCGAGCCGCCTGCTTGCAGAGGTCCTGGGCCCTGTATTTTCTCAAAGAAGCCATGCCGAAGTCCTCAACTCGACAAAGAAGTCTGTGCACGCTAGCCAAGCACTTAATGGCTCAGCTACCCTCCTTACAGGAGCCATGCGTAGTTAAGGTGGCACTCAAAGAAAGATATCGGTACGAGTTTGACCGAAGGGACACCAAGCCTTGGGTGACTGGGCACGCCTCTATGAGGTGAATTTTCCTGAGTATATAGACTCAGTCTTTGTATTCTGTAAGTATTGATGGTTGAGCAAAGCTCCTGATTATAAGGTTTTGATGAAGCGTTGGTCACTCTGGTTAATGTAAAAGGCATTTGAGATTTCTTACTTTATGGATGTCAGCTTCCCTTCCATTTCTTTGTTTACTGTGTTAGAACAACTTGGAATTGGAGGATCCAGTCGAGCTGTGGCTGTTATAGGATGATGTAGGTTGGATCACTGTAATAGTCACATTGTTTCTAATCGGTTCTTGTGATGTTCTCAGCACTGAAACGAATTGGAATTGAAGGATTCAATCGAGTCATCCCTTAGCTCTTTGAAACTCTGGACCAAGAGGATCTTGGCTTCTGAGTTTTTCTTCTTCAAGCTTCTGAAGGCCTGTTGCCTGAGGCAGTCTTTCTCACCCTTCTTACAAGTCTTCCATTTACCACCCTTTAATCACCTTACTGACAGAAGTTGTATCAAGACCTCCCTTGCTTTCTACATACCAGACCCAGTTTCTCGAGTTAAAGATATATTGTCTTGAGTCTTCACCCATCTGATCACCCCATTAAACAAATCGTGACATAAAACTAATGGGCATTGGGCTCTACTCCTGCAACCAATCTAGGAGTGACTTCTGACGCTAACATTTATGGTGTTGTTGCCGGGGATGAAGTTGAATATTTTCCTCGGGATTGAACGACAACGATTAACTGATTCTGAAGGTGCATCAAATATTAGAATTATCAAGATTTTTGCTATGCACCTGGCGACTCCATTGTGACGACCCCACTGGGGTGAACCTGTTGTATTAATTGTGGCTTTCAGAGGCAGGAATACGTGGTCTCATCCATAGTTTCCTCTAGCTACACCTGAAACGGATACAGAAGCAGTGCTTAGAAAGGGAAAGGCCTCTGAATAAGAAGCGTCCACCACCGAACTAGGTAATCCACCATATCCTTCTGTGGGAACTCCTTTTTCTCCTCCTCAGTTTCTTGACAGACCTGTTTCTGAAGTTTCTCGTTTCCTAAATTTTGGGAGTGTTCCTGTTGAGTTTTTCTCTCCTGGTTTGGGACCAGAGGGACAAGACCTTGTCACTCCCCTCTCCCCTGAAGTTGTACCTTGGCGTAGACTCAGGACCACAGAATATTTCCCCACTCCTAGCTTTACTACTCCTGTGCAAAGAGAATCACCTGCTGACTTGAGCTTGTCATCCTTCTCCTTAACTCCCCTCTTGTTTCCCACTCCACTTCGGGACTCATTCTCAGTAGCCCCTTCGCAAACTCCTTCTTGTCCCAGTTCTCCTCTACCTAATATTCCTATGGCTGGTGCTAATCCCCCTCTGAATAGAATGGACACCATAGTCACTACCAGATACACTCCCTTAGTTCTACCCCTGTTGACGGGCGAAATTGTCCATCCGTCAATTGAGAGAGTGGAACCGGTCCGGGGTTGTCCAATAACCCAAGTCGTTTGGAATGAACCACCCTGACGGGTTTAACGGCTCCGTTGGCCGCCCTAAGGTCCTAAGAAAACCAAAAAGAAAACTAATCTAAACTAACTAATCTATCTAAAACAAATAAAACTAACTAAAACTAACTAAACAAACTAACTAAAACTAAAATAAAAGAAACTAAACTAACTAACAATAAAAACAAACTAATACACTAAT
>JZKD02S1673958.1:335858-360398 GCA_000966675.3 Picea glauca
GGAGGGGGAGAGATATCAAGAGAGAGAATGAGGGGGGAGATAAAGAGAGTGATGAGGGGATATAGGAAGTTAGAGATAGATAGTGGGAGAGAGTTAAAGAGAGATAGGAGGGAAAAGGAGAGAGAGAGAGAGAGAGAGAGAGAGAGAGAGAGAGAGAGAGAGAGAGAGATGGCATAACAAGATGGTGAGAAGAGTGAAACTTAGGAATATGAGTGTGCATGCACTCTAAAACATTCACATGCTCCAAGAATGCATGCACATTCCTTGGAGCATGTGTGGATTACCTAAAGTTTGTGTGCATTCTTAGAGCACGTGGATGTTTCTTTCATTTCAATTTTTTTTAGGTGGGAGTGACAACTCTAGCATACATGTTCGCTAATTTGGTTGCCTCATATTTATTTTCAATATGACAACCATAGTGGTTGGGTCTGCAAATACATCAAAAAATCCATTTTTATGAATTCCTCTCAACATCTCTATTTTTGACATCATTTTTTTATAGGCTACAAAATTCCATTGTTGATGAAACTACAAACACATATAGAATCAACTATGCAGATTCCAAATATATAGTTTAAAAGAAGTAATATCATTGACTATTTTAATCTATCTTCCTCTTGACATATATCATAATCCTAAAATTCATTCTCTTTTATTTCTTCTACAACTTTTTATCAACTTAATCATTTTTTAAATAATTTATATGCCACGATAGAAGAGATTGAGATCTACAATATAAAAGAAAAAGGTAAAAAAAAAATGTTTAATAATGTTAAGATCCTCGTAGCATGCACTAAGGAAAGGAATTATAATTTCAAGGATGTAATGACTTCCATAATTTAAAAATATATAAAATTAATATTATAAATTTTGAAGAAATACCCGACACTAAAAAAATGGATTCTCTGCAATCATAAAAAATTGCTTAAGGAAAATATATCATTAAGGTACTCAACACATGGACTAATGGAAACACATACATTATATTTTTCTTGAAAAATAACAAACCATTGTTAGAAAAAATGAAACTTCACATAGTTATTCACAAATTCTATAATATATTCGGAAAGATAACTCAGTTTCCTACATTTCATAATTTTACACCATATTCAAATTAATTGTAAAATAACCTTGAATAATCCCTCAAAGTTAGTAGATTGTTGTTTTTCTATGTTTGCATTTCCACTAACACATCATGAGAGACCATAATTATCTTGCACCCACCCTTAGTCATCATTCTCCTAGATGATATTATTTTTTAGAAACATTCCCATATGAACTTAATGTGGTGTTTGTACATACTCATAAAACAAATATAATGATCATTAAATTAAAAGAATCACTTACACTAACTTTTTGTTTATGACAACATTGGAAAAATTGCAATTTTATAAGTATTTTGGAATCGATTTTCATCAAAAGATATATTGGAACTCTAGTGTTGAAGAAATAATCAATAGAGGTTAGAAAACATATTTCGGTCTTAAGAACAACAATAATTCTATAAAAAAAAACAAAAATGATTAAAAAATTTCCTCTTTGATACCTTGGTTACCCTAGGTGATCTTGTATGGATATGAGGTTATGGGTTGTGATAATTGGGGTTGTAGTATATTCAAGAAAACTTGGAGTAAAATGATTTATAATAAAACTCTTAAAATTAATGGAAATACCATATATCCAAACCATGGTGTTCCCTATGTTAAAAACACAAGATGCATTAATTAAGGATAGGTGGTTTTGAAGTTGGCTCTACAATTTCGTGATCTTGGTACCAAACCATAACTCTCTTATGGTTGTAGATCCTGAAGGAGGGGATCCCCTCCCTCCCCCTCCCCCTCTTCCTCCAGACATCAATGCACTTCACACACTGGTACCTTCAGTGTAGAAAATGTTAAGATCAACCCCTTTGAAGTTCTCCAAGAATATAGAAAAGATTACAAAGGTTCCAGTCCACACCACCTCCTCCAGAAACCTCTCCCTCAGATTTGAAAAGAACAGACTCATTTGATAGTTCACATGCATTTGGCCCTCTCCCTGGACCATGATCATTAGGATTGATAAAACCTAGAAACCTCTTATCAAAGGGAAGGCCTCGCATTATTTATTTGTTAAGGAATTATTTGTATTTTTGTTTAAACACAAATATGAACAAAATTTAATTTTTAGAAGTGGGCCAAATTTTATGGGACCTAGAGGTATGTATCTCAATAGATGGAGCCCATATTTTAGTCCTGAGAACAATATCCATTTTGTAGTCTTGGTTTTGGTCTATCTCCCATTCCTTCCCTTTCATTGTTGGAATGATGAGACTATTAGAAGTATAGGAAACAACCTGGGAAGATATATTGATCAAGTTGAGCCACGAGATGGAATCCAGGCCTGTGCATGCATCTCCATGGAGGTGGATATATAAAAATGGTTCCCTAAAGATATTCATGTAAACCTATATGATTGCTCCTATATCCATCAGGTATCATATGAAAAAATCCATTTTAAATGAAAGGATTGTCATGAATAGAACAATTTTCCAAAGAGATACCCCAAAATCCAAACAATTCAATCACAACATGGTGAGCAGATCAATGGCAGACCAAAAAGAAAAAATGACGATCGAGAAAGCAAGGAACTAAACAGACCTTAGAAGCTCCCCTTTCTCAGGAATATCCATGCCCTTCCTCAGCCCCTCCTCCCAAATAAGGGAGGGGGGGGAATAGGTCCCACAACAAGAAACACCATATTTACAGCTCTTTCAGACCAAGAGGAAACCCCTAATGAATTCTAGGAAAGTTTGGTAGTGGAGGCCGAAAACCCGAGACAAGAAAGTGAAATCCCTCAAAACCCTAATAAAACTCAAACCATGGTGTCTCGAAGAAAAGAAAGCATCACGAGCCTCAATTTAGTACCTTGTCCCAAATCAGGAATTCCCATCATTCTGGAAGAAGACTCATAGGGGTTAGATAATGAGTCAAGTAGAGATTTAGGGGCAACCATCTTGGTTGAAAATGTCAAAAGGAAATATAATCGATGCAAGTGAGAAGAAATAGTGGATATCGAGAAGGATTTGGGACTTTTGAAAACTTTGGATAACACTGTCAAGAAGGATGCAAAAGGAAATAGAGGACCCAATGTATTATAAAAATAGGATCAAAGAGCAATAAAATAAAACAAATGTGGAAATAAAACACAAAAGATACACAATAAAATAGCGACACAGATATACATGGTTCACCTAGTGTGGGGTACATTCACCAGATAAATTTCCAGGTCCTTCCTTTATTATTATACAACAAATGAAGGGATACAACCTATCACATACTCATTGTAACTTCCTCTTATTTCTCTCACTGTCTCCTCTCTCAGAGTACAATATTCACTCACTCACACAGTTGCAATACAATTCCCTCAAAACTAAAAGAGGGTTTCCTTCTAGGGAAAAAATCCCTAAAATAACTTCTACCATCAGATATGTGACATTATAATGAATGGTCCAAATTGACTAGGGAATTACAATATTTTACAAGGCAATTTTTCCAAAATTTCACTTCGGGAGAGCTTCCCCCAAATCCCCCACCAGGGGAGGGCTCCAAAAAATTTCTCCACCCACCCTTAGACCTCCCTGGTGAGAGAAGTGGGGGGGAAATCCCACACACACACACCCATCAGGTAACGGGGTCCAAACGTGGCTGAATCAAGAAGATAATCAAGATCCACAACCAATAATATCCCACCTAGAAAATTTCTTATCTTCACCTTCATGATTGAAGACTAACTGAAACTGAGCAGGAAATCAGTTTCTCCTCTGTTACTAACTTTCTTAACATGTTTGTAGGATTATTTCTAGTATGCATCTTTTCCAACTTCAATTGACCATATTCTAAAATGGATCGTATGAAATAGTACCTTATCCATATATGCTTAGTCTTAGAATGGAAGGCAGAGTTATCTCCAAGATGAATGGAACTATAGATGTGAGAATACAACCTGCTATCCTCCTGCTTCTTTCCCAATTCATCCGTAAACATGTGTTCCCAAATCATCTGTTTACTAGCCTCTGTAGTATCAACATACTATACTTCCATTGTTGAAAGTGCAAAAACCATTTGTGGTTTCAAAATCCAACTTACTGCAGTTCCATCTACAATAAAAGAATACCCTTTGGTGCTTATCCTACTATCTTTAGCACCTTCAATATCTCAATCAATATATCCCTAGAGAACAATATTTGAACCTGCAAAACATAATTCATGACTAGTAGTTCCTCTCAAATACCTAAGAATCCACTTTACTTCCTCCCAATGTTCTTTACCTGGATTGTTCATATACTTGCTCACAACTCCCACTACATGTGCAATATCTAGTCTTGTGCACACCATAGGATACACCAAGATTCCAACTACTAATGAATAAGGGACCCTGGACATGTATGTTATCTTCTCATGTGTCTTTCGACACATTTCCTTGGTTAATTTGAAATGGTTGGCCAAAGGTGTACTAACTAGTTTTTCTTTCTACATTCTAAACCTCTCCAACACCTTCTCTATGTGCTCACCCTAATACAATGTGAATTTGCGATTTTTCCTGTCTCTTATTATAATCATACCAAGAATTTTCTTTGCAACACACAAATCCTTCTTCACAAATGAATTAGCTAATTTCTTTTTCATCACATCTATATCCTGCATGTTAGGCCCTGCAACATGCATGTCATCTACATACAATAGCAACAAAACATAGCTTCCATTTTCTAGCCTCTTAAAATAAACATAGTGATTAGAATGACATCTACTATAACCTTGTTATATTAGAAACATGTCAAACTTCAAATACCATTGCCTTGGATATTTCTTTAGGCTATACAAGATCTTCTTCAACCTGCATACCAAATTCTCCTTTCCGTTGACCTTGTATCCCTGTGGCTTCTCCATATAAATATCTTTCTCCAAATCCCCGTGGAGATTTTTTTTTTTTACATATAACTGTTCATGATACAAATATTCTACTTCCACAAGACTTAAAATAGTCCTAATTGAATTCATTTTAACAACAATAAAAAATATGACATAAAAAACTATACCTTTCTTTTGTGCAAACCCCTTTACAACAAGTATATCCTTGTACCTCTTTTTTCCTCCATATTCTTCCTTCGACCTATAAACCCATTTATTCTACAATGCTCTTTTTCTTGAAAGAAACTAAACCAAGTCCTAATTTTGGTCATTTACCAAGGAATCCATTTCCTATTTCATGCCTTTCTCCCACTTGTTTTTAGTGTCTATGTGCATTGCCTCTTCATAACTTTTTGGTTCACCAAAATTGGTTAACAATAACTAATAAAATGAAGGATAGTATCATTTAGGGGGTCTACTTAACCTAGTGTATCTTCTAACAATACTTGCAAGAGTTTGAGATGCCTTCTTCTCTTGTTGTTGTACATTTTGATTTTTTGGTACCATTGGAATTTCATTTTCTTTGATTTCATCAAGCACTCTGTATTATCTGTTTTCCTTTTAATGTTTCTTTCCTTGCAACTAATCTTTTTACATGACCTTTTCATTGAATACCACTTCTCCACTCCTAATTATTTTATTATTTTCATAATCACATAAGTGATAACCAAAATTATTAACACTGTATCCAATAAAGGTACACTTCTTGTATTTTTCCTGAAGCTTTGTTCTATTTTCTTTATCATTATGGACAAATGCTTCACAACCAAAAGTATTAAGAAATGACTAGTTTACCTTTTTACCTGTCCATGCCTCCTCTGGAATGCTACCATCCAAGGATATTGAATACCCTATGTTTATTAAATAAAAAATAGTATCTACAACATCTGCAAAAAACTATAAGGGAAACCCAACATGCAATCTCATATTCCTTGTGCGTTCCATGATTACCATGTTCATCCTTTCTGACACACCATTTTATTGTGGTGTTCCTGGAACTATCTTCCCTCTACGAAACCCATGGTATGAAAAATAATCATAAAACTCCTTGCTGCAATAATCACTCCATTTTCTGATTTGAGACACTTCAACATTTTTCCTATCTCATTCTTAATCAAATATTTCAATTTCTTAAAAATGTCAAAAACATTAGATTTTTTCGAATGTAATAAACCCAAGTTTTTCTAGTCGCATCATCATTAAAAGTAACATAATAATGAGAGACACCAAGATATGATACCTTAGATGGTCCACATATATTTGTATGCACAGGATCTAACTTTTCACTCTTATTTTCCTTTCCAACCTTGAGAAATTTGACTCTCTTTTGTTTTCCATAAACACAGTGTTCATAGAAAACCAAATCAACTTGTTTAATATCTGACAAAAAATTCCTTTTGTGAAGTATTTCCATCCCCTTCTCACTCATTTGTCCAAGTCTATGATGCCACAATGTTGTTTCCACTCTTATAGAAGCTAAAGATATATAAGATTCAACATTACCAGTACATAAATACAATGTTCCTACCTTCTCTCCTTTTTCCATTACCAATGATCCTTTAGTGACCTTCCACGCCTTATCTGTAAATGTAGATATACAACCTTCACTTGCTAATTGTCCTGTTGAAACTACATTTCTTCTCAAATCTCATATATGTCTCACCTCTCCCAGTAACCATTTTTTTTCCATTATTTTTCTTTATTTCTAACTTACCCATTCCAACAATTTGACATGGTTCATCATCACCCAAATAAACCTGTCCAAAATCACCTTGAACATAATTTTGAAAATATTTCCTATGGGGTGTGGCATGAAATGAATCCCCTAAATCTACTACCCAAGACTCAATAACAATATCTAAATAAAGAATGAAATTATATTGTAACACATCACCTACTACATTTTCTTCCTGATTTTTCTCGTGATGTCCATATCTTTGTTTCTTTGGATCTATGTAGTCTTTCTTCACATGTCCTTTCTTCTCACAATTCCAACACTCTTTCTTTCCTAGACTATATTTGGATTTCCCCTTCCTAGACATCCCATGGTTTCACAGACTCTTTCTTCTTTCCTTTTTTCTTCCCTTGTTCTCCATGGTCAATGCATTACCTGATGTCTCACCTATGTTTTTTCATTGCATTTCCTCGCTAAGGATAACACCAAGAACATCATCAAATTTCAAAGTGTTTGAACTAGATAAAAAGTTACTTACAACCATGACTAAGTCATTCCAAATTTCTGGAAATGATCATAGTATTAGAATATCCCTAACCTCATCATCAAAGTCAACTTTTACAGAACTTATTTTATTAGTAACTGTATTGAATTAATCTAAATTATCATCAAAAAACCCATCTTCTGACATCTTCATATTAAATAATCACTTCATTAGAAATACCTTGTTGGAAGCCAAGAGTTTTTCATATAGTTTATCCAATGCATTCATCAGATCCTCCATTGTATTTTCTTTTGAAATATTGAAATCCATCGACGTTGCTAGGCACAATCGTATCGTTCCATTTGAATCTTCCATTACTAATAGTTTTGGCCATTTAATTTCTCAACATTAAACTTTCCATCTTCCTCCATTTTCCCCACTCGAACAAGAACCCTCTTCTCCTGTGAGTTATTTTTCTCTCTGATACCAGTTGTTAGAAAAAAAAGATCATAGAGAAATAAAAATAAAAAAAATGTGGAAACAAAACACAAAAGATACACAATACAATAGAGACAAATATATACATGGTTCAACAAGTGTGACCTACATCCACCTGAAAAATTTATAGGTCCTTCCTTTATTATTATCCATCAAATGAAGGGATACAAACTACAACATACTCCTTGTAATTTCATCTTATTTCTCTCATAGTCTCCTCTTCTAGAATACAATATTCACTCACTCACTCACATAGCGACAATACAATTCCCTCATACATAAAATAGGGTTTCCTTCTAGGGAAAAAATCCCTAACATAACTTCTACCATAAGATCTGTCAACTTATAATGAAATGTCCAGATTGACTATGAAATCAAAATATTTTACAAGGAAATTTTTTCCAAAATTTCACTTCGAGGGAACTTCCCCCAAATCCCCCAATAGGGAGGGGCTCTAAAATTTCTCTCCAGCCCCCCTAGACCCCCCTGGAGAAAGAAGTGGGGGGGAAATCCTCCCCACACCCCCCTCCCCATTAGGTAATGGGGTCCAAACGTGGTTGAAGAAATACCTATGAATCACAAATATAATCAGGCTCCACAACCAACACAACAAATCTACTCACCCTAAAGGAGGGGCACCAAAAATATCTAGTGAAAAATGAAATAGTCTCCTCGAATTGTATAGGAATGGGGAAAAAAAATAATATAGAATCAATGTGGCATTTGATAAAAGAAGAAAAAACTCAAATCCTTATGCTCTAGGAGAAGAAAATGAAAGATGTGATTGTCCTTCAATAAATTTGTTTATTTTTGAAAAAAAACACACGTCGTGTAATCATCTCAAGGGGTGATTCATGTGGTGTGTGTACCCTTTTGAATCCACAACAGTTCCATCTTGAGGAAATAAAGGATACAAAACATTGGATTTTGGTTAGTTTGGTGAAAATATCAACAGGTAAGAACTATATAATGATTAATATTTATATGCCCAAACAGTATCATGAAAAACAAAAATGTTGACAATCTTTGCTAGATTTCTCTAAGGAAGGTTCCTTGGATAATTTTATTTTTGGAGAGGATTTTAACACCACCATTCAACACTAGGGAAAAATTGGGGTTTCTCTATTATGGATCCATGTCGGGAGCATCTTGAATATCTTATATCCTCCCTATATCTTGTTGGAATTAATCCCTTTAAAGGTCTCTTCAATTGGTCTAACCGCAGATCTGGTCCTAGCCATATCGCTACTAGGACTGATCACTTCCTTGTGAGAATATTCTTACTTTTTGAATCCCATCTCCTTTATTTCCATATCCTTCCTTAGTCCATCTCCGATCACAGGCCCATCACCCTTATCTTCTCTAGTGTCAAAGACCTAGGGCCTATCCCCTTTTCATTTTAATCCCTTTTGGATCAATAACCCATATTTAATCCCCTTTATTTCCTTTTTCTAGTTTCATTAGGTGGTTCGATCCCCTATTCATATCTTGGAACAAAAAATCACAACTCTAAGAAATTCTATCAAATACTAGGTGAAAACAATATTCAAATCCCTGCAAGATGAAATTCTTCACCTTCAGGATCAATTGGGCAAGGTGGTGGCCATGATGGAGGAAGGACCTAATATGATCAAATTGTTAAAATAATAGAAACAATCTCACAAAAAACTTCAATCCACCCTAAAAAATGAGGAATAAACTTGGAGATTGCAATCTTGATGCCTTTGGACTCATGCGGGAGATCAAAACACCTCATTCATTCATAGGAAGTACAAGGTTCATAGGGGGGGAAATGATGTGGAGGAGGTAAAAATAGATGATGATACCACCCTCAACTCATTTGAGGACATGAAGAGGGAAAATGTTTCCCATTATGAGTGTTTGTACACTAAGTTGGGAATGATAGACAACAAACTAAGAGACCGGTCATTGACATATATCCCCCACTTAGTTGAAGACAATTATAATGATGAACTAACAAAGAAAGTCACATAGGAGGAGATATTAGAATCTATAATCCAATTCAAATATGATAAGTCCCTCAGTCTTGATGGATTCACTACCCATTTCTACAAAAAGTGTTGGCATATCATAAATTTTGACCTAATAAGAATGTTCAGTATGTTCGAAAATTGACCAGAATGGGGGGAGCAATAAACTCGACCAATTTAGCACTAATTCCTAAGGAAATAATTGTGGTCTCATTTTCAAGGTTCAAGACAATCTCACTTTGCAATGTTTCTTATAAGATCATGTCTAAAATTTTAGAAAAAATACTGCAGAAGGTCTTTCACAAACTATATCCCTCAATCAAGGCAGATTTGTAGCAAAAAGACAAATATGGGACAATATAGTATTGGTGCAAGAGAAAATTCACTCAAGACTAGAGGGTATCACAACATGGTTATAAATATTGACATGGAAAACATTTTTGATCAATTCAGGTGCAACATTCTCCTTGTTGTTCTATCCAAATTTGGTTTCAAGCCTCCTTCATACGTTGGATTGAAACTTACATCAACAATACTTGGATAGCACCTATGATAAATGGATTCCCCACAATATTTTTCAAAGCCACCAAAGGTCTCATAAAATGTTTCTCCATGTTCCCTCTTCTCTATATTCTAATATTTGAGGCATTGGGGAGAAGGTTAGATCACGAAGGAAGGAACATGAACATATCGGGACTCAAAATAATCCTAGGATTCAAAAGAATAAAGTACTCCCAGCTCGTTGATGGAATTCGCCTTCTTGGGGGAGCTTCCTGTATCATGACAGGGTCGTTTAAAATTATCCTCGATCAATTCCTTCTTGTTACAAGAGGGTTATTTAATAACAACAAATGTTTTCTCTATGCTTGGAACACTAGTGCTTGCTCTCTTTCTGTCACTGTAAGGATTCTTCAATTCCCAACAGTGACAAATTGGAGATACTTCAAATATTTAGGGATTCCTATCTACCTCAAATCTCTCTCAATGGATGATTGATCAATCATCCTCTCTAAAATTTTGGAAAAAATATCTCTCTGGGGGGTTCAGTGGTTAAATCCAGTAGGAAGGATAACTCTGGTGAAATTTGTTCTCTCAACTCTCCCCATATTTCAATACTCTTCTATGCTTTCCCCGATGGGAATCAAGCAATTTATAGCATAAGAGCTCAGAATATTTATCTGGGAAGGGGGAAACTCAAATCATAAGTGTTTCCATCTTGTCAATTGGAAAGTGGTGAGGGATCCTAAATATCATGGAGGACTAGGGATGAAGGACCCAAATTTGGCCAATTTGTCTCTTGATTCCAAAACATTGTGGAGAATCTTATTAGGAGACCTTGATTTGTGGAATAAATGTCTCTTCTTCAAATATTTTCAAAAGGACCATTTGAGAGGCTTAGAAAACCCCCTCCTGCCCCCTTGATGGTTCTCCATTTTTGAAGCTACTACAATAATACCTACCCCTCGTGAAAAATAATATCACTTTCATTCCTAAAATTGGCAAGAAAATTAGAATATGGGATGATAGTATCTTGAGAATACGTCCTTTTCCTAAGACGAATCCCTTATCGTAATAAAATAATGGCTAGCCTATCATCGAAAATACACCCTATTTGACATCTCTATCTAGGGAACTGTGTGGGATTAGATGGGTTGGATCTTTGGGGACCCCCCTACTGATATCCGTGATCAGGCTGAGAAGATGATTTCCTCGTTGTAGGATCTGGCACCTAGGCATATAGAGGATCAAGATGAAAGGGGTTGGGGGAATAAGACTTTTCTGAAAATGAGGGATATGAATGACTCTTGCTTCAATTTTTTCTCTCGATTAAGTCCCTTCTCTAGAACAATGTGTGGCATCGGTATGATCCCCCCAAAATAAACATATTATTCTAGACTTTAGCTCACAAAAAAATTATTACCAGTGAAAATATTGGGAAAAGGGGTATTGAAGGCCCCTCTAGATGTTCCCTTTGTAAGGAAAATATTGAATCTATCACACATATGTTTTTGGAGTGAAATATTTCCAAAGAAATATGGCAGGAAATACTTCAAGAGATCTCTTGCATGGTTCATTGGCTAGACTTGATTAACACCATCCTAGCTATAAATTGGCACAAGAATTATTAGGGATCATTCAGGAATAAGCACAATCTCAAACGTATCTCGGTTTCTCTCCCAAAATTCATCCGCTGACATATATGGTTGGAAAGAAACATAAGTTTTTTCAAGGATGAGGAAGTAACATATAGTATATTATTAGCTCAAGCTAAATTCCATGTCGCAAAATACTTCAATTCATTTTGACTCAAGATCCATTCCCCTCAGATATTGGATCAACACGAATAATTGTGGTTGGAAAAATTTCACCTAGAATTCAAGACACAGTCTCCATCCAGGCCAAGATCAATATAAAAGCTTCACATCCTCCCCTCAAAGTTCCAACAATGGTTAGCATCACATAAGTCTCACATCCTCTATTTCGATGGAGCTTCAAAAGGTAACCCCGAGGTGGCAGGTGTGAGAGGGGTCATTCTTGACCCCAGGGGAATATTGAGATTAATTTTGCATGGACTTTAGGCATCACCACCAATAATAAAGAAAAGGAATATACCCTTATCTAAGGTTTTAAACTAGCCAAAGAGAACCAAATCCCCCATCTTTCATTTTAGGTGACTCCCTGAATAGTATAAGAAGCTTGGTCAAAGGTACCTTTCCAAGGGATGCTCAATTGAGTAATATTGTCAAAAAATTATACATTCTCTAAAGGATATGCCTCAAATCAATTTACACCAAATTATGAGGGGGAATAATGGATAGGATGATTCCCAAGCCAATTTGGCCACATTGATACCAAAAGGGACTATTGATATCAACAAGATATGATTCCACCTCCTAATTCCATAGTCAATGAATGCCTCATCGGATACATTGAATTTCATCTAGGTTTCACACCTAGGCATGAGGAAACATTTCAAGTCGCCAGAGAACATCCCAGTCACACATGAGAAATCAAGCCAAGATCATCTTAATATTCCCTAAGTACTACACATATACAACCATGGTGGGAGAAAGTACCCTACAATTAGTAAACTTTTTATGTTGATGATGATCTAATGTGTGTGGAATTTAGTAGATGCAATGGAACCAGAGATCATTGGATTGCCTAGATAACCAGGTCACCCGATCGTCGTTTCTCTTGGGAAAATCCCCCTATACTGGGTCTAGGTACAGATAGAGTGTTGACTTCCCTTAAAATAGTGTTCTACTCTTAAGCTACCCCAAAAATATCTAAACGAAATGACAAGAGAGAGGAAATAAGGTCAATGGGTGCACCTTTATTCCTTATGGTTGGTGTAGACCTCTTTCGCCTTTGTAGCTTCCTAAATTCTGGGTCTCCTCCCAAAGTTGACTTGCAAAAAGTTTAGGAAAACAATGCTACAACACATACAATCTCTACTTATCACTTTCAATGTTCATATATAGACATAGATTCATAAATCAATAAAAGCATAAAGACATAATGTTTTGGGACAAAAATGAAATATTTTATTAAATTTCAAGACAAAAATGATTACAACCTTTGTCGACAATTGCTCCACGAACCAGGTCTGGGCTCCTCTATCGTGGCTCCAAGCGCATCAAACCTACATTTGCTTCTCAAAACCAACTTATAACTTGAGAAGGGGAAAGGGTGTAAGGAGAAAGGGTTGGAGGGGAATGTTGAGGCCAAATCTCATAGTAGGATGCAAAACTTGGGCTAAGAAGGGGAAGTGATTTTGGAAGATTTTTCTTATTCTCTTTCTTTTCTTCTCAAATGACACCCCATGAACTCTTTTTGTATGAGAAAAAGATGGTTATTTGGTTTGGGGACAGGATACAAGGGGTAAAATGATTGGGAAACACTTGATAGCTCGTAAACTCCATTGAATTCCTTGTAATTTTATATTTTTTGCATAAACGTGGGCTAACTAGTATGCATCTCGTGTATGTAGATAGGATAACTAGTATGCATCATTCATGTGTATGTGGGATATCAGTTCATCGGGACGTGTACATTTTCCAAAAAATGGTTTTTTAAGAAGGAGCCTCAACGGTATTTTGAAAAATTATGTAAGTGGAAAGGCCAATGTCTTGTATGCATAGGTAAGGCATTTTTGGACTATAACAAATGCCCCTTAATGTGTGAGGTCAGAAAATCAATCTATGGCCGAAATACATTACAATATATTTAACAGTGGGAAGGAACAAAGTCGAGCAAGCTCTGTATGAGTGTCCGGGACCGTGTCGTCAGGTAGGCATACCAATGCTCGGGATGAACTAAGCATGGATTCCAATCAAGTACATTGTAGATCCATGTTATATAATGTCTATATAAAGTGTAGCCATGAGTAATACACAACGAATCTACATCTCAAAATTATTTGATGATATACAAGTACAATATAATATGAATACTCAAGAAGCATTGACGTTGTGGCTAGAGATGAAAAAGTCATAGCTCAAGAAAGAACTTCAATATCTTCAACAAATAAGGTAGGAGTACAATATAAGTGTAAGACTCACTAACCTGAGGTATTCGACATTACATCAGGGAAAGACTGGAAGATCTTGATTATCATGCACGAAACTTCATGGATTTTGAATTCGAACTTGACTGGACTCTTGGGATGGATGACTCATGAAAGTCAAGAGACAAACTGTAGAATGGATGACTTAGGTTAGATAAAAATTCCCTTCGATAAAAGAAAAAAAAAATGGTGAGACTCAGGAAGCATAATATTGACATAAGTATGTGATGCAGGAGGCACCCCAAACTCTTCATATGTTTGGAAGAGTAACCAAATGGAGGACACAACTCTATGTAGTGAGAACAACTTCCTAAGGTCATACTAGATCCCAATGTTTGGCGAACAAACAAAAGGATGTGCTTTGTCCAAGGGCGATTGTCTTGCTGCCGAAAAAAGAGAATGTATATCTCGTCCCCTCTTTTTGGAATATTTGAATTTTTTTTTCTTTTTAAAATTTTTAACGAGCTTGAAAAAGAATAAAAGAATGTTATGGTACAAAGGAGGAACGAGTGTCATGGGAAAGAAAATGATTTCCAAGTGCATGGAAAATAATGATTCTCAGTGCAAGGAGACATGTGCAGGATAAGGACACTCAGGAAAATTCCCCCATGGGTCAAGGTACCAGATCACAAGGGGAAAAAGTGTTGTAAGGATTGCATTTAAGGAATGCCTTGAAGGTTCAGTTAATAGCAACATGAAGCTGAAAATAGGCCAAAGATGCAAGGATGATACATGCAATATGATTAAATATGACATAACATGGCTCCTTCCATGTGAAGTTTTACGAGCCCAAAGAAGGTAAGATCAGTGGATTTTCACATTTAGAGAGTCTGAAAAACACTAAAAGAAGACTCCATAGTGTTCATTTTTCGTATTTAGTCCAGTCGGTTCGAAAAAGGGTTAAAATTATACCAAAATGATGTCTCTTCAAAACCATTTTAATGAGTGTGATTGAGACAAGATCACTTGAAAATCTTTTCAATTTTAAGGAGTCTGAAAAGAGTTTAACTATGGACTCACAATCGTTTTCTAAGTTTAGTATCCTTAGCCTGAAAAATTATAAAATATAACTTAGGAAAACTCTCCTAGTGAGACAGGTCTCTTGAGGAGTACCTTTGTCCTAGATAATAGATTGGTAATAAAAAGGGTTAAACTTATTCCAAATAGATGTTCTTTCTGGACCAATTAACGAGTGTGAAAGGAACATGGTCACTAGGAAATATTTTCATATTTAGGGAGTATAAAAAGAGCTTAACTATGGACTCTAAGGGGGTTCCTTTTTCATAAGTAATCTCCAAGGAATGAAAAACAGATAAACGAAAACCAGGGAGAATGTCCCTTTTTCGAAAATTTAGTCCCTCGGGCCCGAAAAAAGGTTAAAACTACACCTGTGAATACTCTCCTAGCGAACTGAAGTTCCTAGAGCATACCTTTATTAATAAATTAACCGTCTTGACATAAAAATGGGTAAAATATCATCGAATATATGTGCGCTGAAATTTGAGTTTGGTGAGTGTGAAGGGAAACAAGATCGCTCGACAATATTTTCAATTTTAGAGAGTCTAAAAGGGGATTAAAGAAGACTCGAGAGGGGATTTTCTCAAGTAAACTACATGAGATCAAAAAGAATAAATAATATCTCGTTAGATGTTGATTTTAAATTTTAAGCGAGACTGAAATAGAACGAGCCATGCTCATATGGGATTCCCTCAGGTATAGGCCAAAGAAATATGAAGAATAAGTATGAGGCGTCAACACAAAGTCACAGTGGGACTAAGCATGACTCTCATTCCTATGAAGTACTTCGGCATGGGAAACAAATGGAAAATAAGGCTCTAACTAGGATTCCCATGGAAGGAATTCTCTACCACATAAAGTACGACACACTTATCAACAAGGAAGGTTAGTGTTTCAATTTACTGGGGTCGATCCTAGGGCTAAATGAACCATGAAACGAATAATGTAGAAAATGCAAGTAGGGAAAAGTATAACCTGTATGCTAGTTTTGAGGTCAATGCCTATCATAATGAATCGATACAACTAACAAATGTAAAATGAAAAAGTGTCCAGGATCTTGTATATAAGGCCAATAACACTCATCCAGAAGTGAATAAATCCAATATAGATAGAAACTTCAAAAAACAAGAGGTGTTATTGAATACAAAACTTGAAAACAACAAACCTAGACTGTACAATATTTTACAAGGTACCACACAGCCTTACGGCTCATGCATAGTACTGGTTCAAGTAGATACCGCTGCTACGCTCTAACGAAGAGTCTCTTTGGTAGTCAACATGAAAGGTCTCCCAAAAGGGAAGAAAACACAAACCACGGTGCAAATATTCCCACATAATATAATTCATAGTCATGGCTTCAAGGATAACCTCATCTAAAGGAAATTCAATATCTGAGAAATCACGCAAACGAGGAGGGTCAATATTCCCAAAGGGAGAAGTAAACTAACCATATTCCATATGACGATGGAGGTTTTCGCCAGGACTGGTAGAGTCTATCGGCCAAGAATCACAAGAATAAGGGATTTAGAATCTACAAACAATGAGATCAGACTTGAAAGGAAACTCCATATCACTCAGACCAAGAGGGGGAATCAAGGGCTCCCATGCCCCCATTGGATAATCCAATGGATCATTTGTTGAGACCAAGTCTCGAGAAGGAAAACATGAGTGAACAAGTTCTTACTCAGTAGCAATTGAAAACCAAGGATAAGATGCCACATAATTAACCTGTGGCGGGGTAGAGTCTACATGGATACTAGGAACATATAAATGGGTAGCTTGAACTAACATCAAATTAGGATGGTGATTATAAGATTCCAACTGGTCGATAGTGACAATTCTTCCATTGTGATGGAAATGCATCACCTGGAAGAGCGTAGACACCACAACGTTCATAGCATATACATAATCACACTTGAGAAGCATAATGAAATCTAACAGGCCTTGCACCACTATAACATTGACAAGGATAGTATTCCCACCAAATGATATAGGCAACTGAGGAAGAATAACCAAATACTCACTAGGACATATGTCAAAATCCAATATCTCATGCGAAGAAGACACATACTAAGGAGAGACCAAATATTGCCAAGCCAAGGAGGATAAAATACTTGCAAAGGATCCTTCATCTACAATACATCAATAAAAAAAATTTGAATTAACTTCAACCCTTATTTGAAGGGTGTATAAATAAGAAGGAATACAAGGCTCAACAAGGTCATTCCAATCAAAGGAAACCATCTTAGGACTTGGAGGGGGTGTGCTCGAAGTGAGCAAAATGCCCCCCTTGTTCTGAAAGTACTGAATTGGAAATGCTAAAATCATAGTCAATAGACACATCACTCCCCAAGAGAAGAGTGGGATCAATCGAATATTGCATTGGCGTGACCACTTTAGTAGACTCGACACTCTCCAAGAGAGGAGTAGGATCAACTATATATTTCATCGGCATGACCACTTTGGTAGACTCGACACTCTTAAAGAGAAGAGTGGGATCAACCGAAGATTGCATCAGCACGAGCACTTCCTCAACCACTCATTGAATAGGCTGCTAGACAACATGGTATAAAGGTACATCACCCTTCCAAAACAAGAGTGGGATCGGCCGAAGATTGCATCAACACAACCACTTCATCAACCAAAGGTTG
Organism: Picea glauca; assembly: GCA_000966675.3. NCBI lineage: Eukaryota > Viridiplantae > Streptophyta > Pinopsida > Pinales > Pinaceae > Picea > Picea glauca. The sequence goes on from JZKD02S1673958.1 coordinate 353,694, forward strand.
AATAGACTATGAGGAAACCTTAGAAGACTCAAAATCAAAAGAGCTTGCTGACAGGGACCACAATCTATGTTCCTCTAGAACTCTAGGGAAAAGATGAGTAAGGTGATCTCCCTTGCAAATATTACAAGGGAACTTAGGTTTACATCCTATCCATATAGGTTTCTCAATAGAATTAATGCCCCCAACATGACTAACAGTGGTTGGTTTCTTGTCCTCAACATGACTAACAAAGGATGTTGACATATCACTCATATGATTTTCATTGACGAGACTCATGCCCCCAACATGACTTGTAGTGTTTGGTTGCACATCTCCAACATGACTTGCAAAGGTTGGTTATTAGTTGATAACATGAATCGCAGAGGCTACATACCTATCGTTAGTATGAATAGTAGTGACTGGAATTTTTCCCCTAGCATGACTTGCAGAGGATGGGTGTTGGTCCTCAACATGACTCGTAGAGGTCGACGACCTCTCTCCAACATGACTCACATATTTTGGTGATTTCTTTTTCCTATTGTTCCTTTTTCTATTTCCTTTAGACTTCCGATTACTAGTATCTAGAATTTCACAAGAGAAGGTAGAAGGGGGAGGAGAAGAATTTGTTGAAAAAGAAATGTCAACATGATGCCCATGACACAAGGTGCTTAACTGATAAGGTTCAAGAGTATTCGAGACATTTGGAATGGTACCCAACCAAACCGGTAGTCCCAAATTCAACCCAGGAAGGTACAACATGGTCATCAATGAGACACCAACATTTTCAAAGAAAGGAAAATCAAAAGAATCCTCTTGTGAATGGGTTCCTTAGTTGGTATCATTAGTAACGTTTTCCATTAATATCTTATGCACAATTTCCTCACTTGCGGGATCATTCAAGTTCATAAAAGTTTCACACGCTGACTCTAGCGAACCAGTGTATGAAAATATACGCCTATAAGGAGGAGGATCCATGTTTCTAGGTGGAAGACCCAAAAGTACTTGTGACCAATGGAGGGGGCAGTCTACCACCTTAGTTTAGAGACCCAAATAAATAACTAACTAACTCACTATGGGAAACTAGGGAGCACAAATAACACCACTAAGAAGAAAATCCTAAATATAAACCAAACAAACTACCCTTTTGAATGCTTCCAACCCAGGGAGATGAAGTCCTATTCTTCCAAATAATTCACAAAGGAAAATGACTAGCCAGGAGAAGAAGTTACCCAAACCTCCGACCGGAACTCCCTTCGGGTGTCTCCCAGAGAGTACAAATTCTACCTCAGGTACCGTTATACACCCCTCCCAGTCACCTGTGTGTCAACCAGTATAATGAAAACTAGGACACCAACTTGTAATCAACAACTAGGGGGGTACATTCGACAGTCGAGCAAGTGTATGGGTAGGGTAACTAAGTCTTAAGATTCTCCTGAGGCATGAAACGTAACAGGGCCAAAATCACTCGTAGAGTACCTTGGATGGATCCAAGTGTCTCAGAGGTCTGACACAATTCGGGCCAGTAATGCTACAAAATTCACCCCCAATACAAACTCTCCCAAACACTTTGCTGGGATCAAGAGTGGATATCTCCATAATCGTCCTCCACACGGCCTTTTGTTTGACTCCTGTGTTAGAGGATATTCCCATATTGAATAATTATAAAGTGGATTTTTCACACCCTATCACAAACACCTAAGTTATGTTTTGGTTGGCCTTGGAGAGTTTACCTCTCCACACCTAATCCAAGGCCCTAGCCTAAGCTATTAGTGAACCCTAGAAAAAGTGTTACTAATATATTTTAGATTAATGTGTTTGCTTTAGGGGATTTTCTTACTCAAGGAACGAAAGTGCAACTTATGTTGTTTCAGACTCTTGTTAAAAAAAAACTAATTAGAACAATGGCAAAGAAGAATTTACACTAATTCTACAAATGAAAAAGAGCTTCAAGAAAAAAAAAAATAACAATCCTTCAAACATAAAAATACAATCTTTTCTCCTTTCAATGCAAAATGCACAATGCAATTTTCGAGTGAAACAAAACAGAAAATGAAAGGATTTTCTTTCTTATTTTTTTATATTTTGAAATGCTTTCAAGATGACAAGAAAACACAACACTATGCTAATTTCTTTTTCTTTTTCAAAATACAATGCAAAGAAAGAAAGAGACCTAGAAAACTAGATTTGTTTTTTATATTTTCTTCCAATCAAAGAAAAACTAACAAAATATGCTAAAATAATGCAAATCATTTTTCTTAAAATTCAAGCTAAAAATAAGCCAAAAATGCTTGGAAATAGAGAGAGACAAGATGATTTATTTTTGTTATTTCATAAAAAATATGAGTCTGCAAACTATCTAAACAGCAAACAATAGAAGCTTATGGAACTCAGGAAGACCTGGGAACTACAAGTTTCCTGTAGGAAAACGAAAATCGTTTGACAAAATTCTCCAAAACAACAGAGACGTGTGTTGTGCACAAACAACCTGCATATGTACGCGGGATGTATATAATGAAAACCATGTATGTACGTGTGTTGTATAGAGAAAACGACGCATACACCTCTATAAATTAAAAATAAATAAAAAAGTTTGGGCAAATAACTTGGGCAAGGGAAGCTGTTAGGCACCTGGAAGGTGACCAGAGACCAAACCCAACTCAGAACACTAAGAAAAATTAGAAAGAAACTAAAAATCAAATGAAACCAATATCTCTCACTAAGATCCTAGAGAGACTCCCCCGTGGAGTCGCCAATTCTTCTATGGGGAAAATCCCCCTATATTGGGTCTAAGTACAGGTAGAGGACTGACCTCCCTTAAAATATTATTCTACTCTTAACCTACCCCAAAACTATCTAAATAAAATGATGATATATGAAAGAGGGTCAATGGGTGCACCTTTAGTCCTTGCGGCCGGTGTAGACATCTTTCACATTTGCAACTTCCTAGATTACGGGTCTCCTCCCAAATCTAACCTGCAAAAATCTTAGGAAAACAATGCTACAACAAATACAATCTCTACTTATCACTTTCAATGTTCAGATATAGACATAGATGCATAAATCAATAAAATAATAAAGACATAATGTTTTAGGACAAGAATGAACTCTTTTATTAAGTTTCAAGCCAAAAATGATTACAACCCTTGTCGGCAGTCGCTCAACGAACTAGGTCTGGGCTCCTCTATCGTGGCTCCAAGTGCATCAAACCCACACTTTCTTCTCCCAACCAATTTATCACTTGGGAAATGGGAAAGGGTTGTATAAGGAGAAAGGGTTGGAGGGGAATGTTGAGGCCAAATGCAACTCATTTTTCTTAAAATTAAAGCTAAAAATAAGACAAAAATGCTTGGAACAGAGGGAGACAAGAGGATTGTTTTTTGTTATTTCATAAACAATATGATCTTGCAAACTGTATAAACCCCAAACAACATAATCTTCTAGGACTCAGGAAGACCTGGGAACCAAAAGTTTATTGTAGGAAAAGGAAAATATTTTGACAAAATTCTCCAAAACAACAGAGACACGTGTTGTGCATGGCCAAATTGCGTATGTACAGGGGTTGTATACAATGCAGACCACATATGTATGTGTGTTATATAGAGAACATGGCACGTACACCTTTGTAAATTAAAAAAAAAAAAAATTTTGGGTAGACAACTTGGGAAAGGGAAGGTGGTAGGCACCCAGAAGGTGACCAAAGACCCAACCTGACTCAGAACACTAAGAAAACTTAGAAATAAATTGAAAATGAAATGAAACCAAGATCTCTCACTAATACCCTAGAGAGACTCCCCAGTGGAGTCACCAATTCTACTATGGGGAAAATCCCCCTTATACTGGGTCTAGGTATAGGGAGAGTGTTGAATTCCCTTAAAATATTATTCTACTCTTAAGCTACCCCAAAACTATCTAAATGAAATGATAAGAGAGAGGAAATAAGGTCAATGGGTGAATCTTTAGTCCTTGTGTCTGATGTAGGCCTCTTTCTCCTTTGCATCTTCCTAGATTCTGGGTCTCCTCCCTAAGATGACCTAGAAAAAGATTAAGAAAACAATTCTACAACACATACAATCTCTACTTATCACTTTCAATGTTCAGATATAGACATGATGCATAAATCAATAAAAGAATAAATACATAATGTTTTGGGACAAGAATGAAATCTTTTATTAAGTTTCAAGAAAAAAATGATTACAACCTTTGTTGGAAATCGCTCCACGAACCAAGTCCAAGCTCCTCTATCATCGTTCCAAGTGCATCAAACCCACACTTTCTTCTCACAACAAACTTATCACTTGGGAAAGGGGAAATGGTTGTATAAGGAGAAAGGTGTTGGCAAATGTATTACAGGAATCGTAAGCTTGTCATTGATGGCAAGTACAACAGTAATGATGGCTTGATTACAACACCGATAGATCGAATGATCAAAGGAAATGTTGGAAAGTACAACAGTGAAGATGGCAGGATCAGAGTGTGCATCGATGGACAAACAGGAACAACGTAGGCTCAGGAGGAATTAGCGCAGAGTCAAAATTCTTCCAAGTAAGAAGGATGTGTAAGCTTGGAGGAGAAGCATCGTTGATCGTTGGATCCCATCCAAAATTCCCGACAGCATGAGGGCCGTCAGATCTGAATAAAAACAAGAAGAGCGCGCGCTGAAGAGGAGGATAGATCTCATGCGTTAGATCTGAGCACAGGATCCGACCATCGTTGGATCAGGGAAAACCTGCACGGTGTTTAAAGTGTAAGGAGAAAATGGGATCACAAAATCCCGAAAGCAGGAGGACCGTCCATATCAAGAGGTTATGTGGACCGTTGATCCAACTCCCTATCAGATTTTCATGGATCATGACATCAAGAGGAATAGAAAACAAGGCAAAGAACCCAATGCATCAAGAATGTTGATTTCACGATATGCGAAATTACGATTCAATCGCAGTCGTTAAATAGAGATCAGCTCTGGATCGTTGATCATACTCCATCTCAGAGCTTCTCCTATCGCGACTTGGAGTGACGAGAACCTCCATCTAAGGAACAACGAGATGTGAGATTGTGATTTATTCGTGGATCGTTGAATCAAGAGGACGCGTGGCGAAAGATCAGAGCACCATAAAGCTCCATCTCGGAGTTTCGCCTATCGTGACTTGGTGTGACAAGAACCTCTATCGAAGGAATCACGAGATACGAATTCACGATGAGATCTGGACCATAGAATCATTGAGATCATGGACCGTTGATCTCAACACCATCTCAGAGTTTCGCAGATCGCGACTTGGAGAGTCGAGATGATTCATCTCCAGATTAACGAAATGCAAAATTGCGAAAGCGCTTGGTCATAGCCTTGGTCATATAGAGTAAGGAGCTAGCACAAAAAAGCTCTGTATCGGAGCTTTGGATATTGTGATATGAAGTGTCGAGACACTTGGCCACAGGAATTCCGAAATGTCAAAATGCCAAAATAAATGTAAGATCCCATGGATTCAATCCAACGGTGCAGATGAATTTGAACAAGATTAGAGGGCAACTGTACCACGATACAGTGTAACTGCTAGAAACCGTTGATGGGTTCTGCCATAGGACTCGAAGACACTATGGGATGACTGGCAGAGGAGGTGAAGAGTCTCTGAGAGGGATGAAGATGTTCGTGGAGGCGATTGACAGCTGATGAGAATTAAGGCCTGTAACGGAAACATAGATGGTGAGTTCGACAGTCACAGAGAAGATGAAGAGTCTCAAACTGCCAGAGAGGCTGAGGAATCTCAGTATAATGAACAATGATGTTGGAGACGCGGGGAAAACCACCAGAGAAGCTGAAGAGTCACGATGATGATCAGACAGAGCACTCGAGAGGTGGAGGATAATGACGTGGAGTCAGCATGCAGAGGCATTGCAAACATTGCATGCACAAGGTGCACAGAAGCTATAAATACACGGTCCAGAGAAGAGATGGAGTTGTGGTTGCTGTTAGAGTTTGTTGTGGTTGTTGTTGTTGGAGGTGATTCTTGTGTGAAGAAGGAGGAGAGTGCAACAGCTGAATTGCACAGAAGAGGATTTGTACAGTGAATGGACATGGCGCACAGAGCATAAAAAGAAGAAGAACATATAGTGCAAGTCATGTGTGCAGGAAGGCAATGAGGCAGATAGAGCAATGAAATGCTGCAGAACAATGATAAGTCTGGTAAGCCATTGTTGAACATCATATCACTGTAATAAATTTTAGTAGCAAAGATTTATATTTCAGGGTGGTTGGGAGGAGCTAGGGAGGAATGGTGTCCTCAAAGGTTCAGGTGGGTGCTTGAACACAGAGAGTTGGTGCTTCCTTCTAGTTGGTGCTAGAGAAACTAGGGAGTTGGTGCTTCCTTCTAGTTGGTGCTAGAGAAACCAGGGAGTTGGTGCTTCCTTCTAGTTGGTTCTAGAGAAACCAGGGAGTTGGTGATTCCTTCTAGTGGGTGCTAGAGAAAATAGAGAGTTGGTGCTCTCAGAAAGTTACAGCTTGCAAAACTAAGTTTGTAGCCTCATTATGAGTTGGTGCTCATATGTATGATACTGTAAAGATTGTAACCATTACTTATCATATAAAGGAAAAGAGGTTTTTACCCTGCATGGGTTATCTCGGGAAATATCTGTCTCTGTGTTTCTCATATATGTGAATGATGTTGAAAGTACCATTGTTTATTTCTCTACATTATTGTGATCATCATTTAGTGTCTCTACAAAGAGTTTAAA
>JZKD02S1673958.1:367819-377892 GCA_000966675.3 Picea glauca
TGCTTCCTTCTAGTGGGTGCTAGAGAAAACAAAGAGTTGGTGCTCTCAGCAAGTTGTAGCTTGCAAAACTGAGGTTGTAGCCTCATTATGAGTTGGTGCTCATATGTATGATACTATAAATATTGTAACCATTACTTATCATATAAAGGAAAAGATGTTTTTACCCTGCATGGGTTTCCTCGGGAAATATTTGTCTCTGTGTTTCTCATATATGTGAATGATGTTGAAAGTACCATTGTTTATTTCTTGTGATCATCATTTAGTGTCTCTATAAAGAGTTTAAAAGAACCATAATTGTTTAAGCACGGTAACAAATGATTCACCCCCCCTCTCAGTTGTCTAACAAAAGGGTTGGAGGGGAATGCTAAGGCCAAATTTCATAATAGGATGAAAAACTTGGGCTAAGAAGGGGAAGGGATTTTGGCAGAGTTTTCTTATTCTCTTGCTTGTCTTCTCAAATGACAACTCAAGACCTCTTTTTATATGAGAATAAGATAGTTATTCAGTTTGGGGATGGGATACAAGGGGTAAAATGGTTGGGAAACCCTCGATAGACTGTAAACTCCACCAAATTCCTTGCAATTTTATATATTTTGCAATTTTTGGAGGTAAATGTGGGCTAACTAGTATGCATCTCACGTATGTACGTGGGATAACTAGTATGCATCACATGCGTGTATGCGGGCTATCAAATCAGTAGGATGCGTACATGTTCCAAAAAATGGTTTTTTAGGAAGGAGCCTCAACAATATTTTGGCAAATTATATAAGTGGAAAGGCCAATGTCTTGTATGCACAGGTAAGGAATTTTTGGACTATAAAAGTCACCATGACATATTGTGGAATTTAATTTGGGTGTGAGACCTTCCCTTTGATGTGTTGTTCAAATGTTGATCTCCTAAAGGATCAAATCACCATAATTCAATTGTGTAAGAAAAATTTAGGTCTAACAGTTGTCTGGTATCGTTTTGTGCAGTGTCATGAGGAGAGCATAGGACACAAGGAGACACTAGTGTCTTTGGGAGGGCTATGTTTCTCTCTCAATACCCTGGACGAAAGGTATACAAGTCAGTGTCTCTTACAAAAGAATTCAGACCAGTCATCTCATCCAGTTGGTGGGATTTCTAGGCCTGGGGTCTCTCAGGTGTTTGCAGGTGGGATTGGTTGTGCTTGGACTATCGGTCTCTCACCCTATCTCTCCTTTATTTCATCCCACTCCATTTTTCATGAGGAATTTAGCGTGTACCACTCAGGAATCATTAGTAGGAAGCTTTGGAATCTCCACCCAGGGAATTTCCATTTGGTTTTGGACCCCTCATGTAGACTTTGTCATCTCTTCAACCTATCTCTAGAAAAAATTCCTTGAGGGAGAATCAAGCCCCAAGAAAATGTGGATGATAACGAAGATATCTAGGAATCCCTTCAACAACTCTATATTTCTTTTCAAGGACTATCCACTCATGTCTCTTTTATATTGGATATACTCAATCAACATTGAGAAACCATGAGGAAACAACATGATAAGGTTGATGCCATATGGTCACAAGTGGAGAGTATGCAAGGGAAGTCTACACTGACTCCAATGGTAATTGAGATAGTTCCTTCAACCAGTGGCTTCTCCCCTCTAGTGGATAGGCCCGTTTTGGACCTAAACATCCATGCACATAAAAAAGACAAAGAAGATAAGGACCCTCCATATCATAATCATTCAGGTAACTAATGTTTTTTAAATATATATGTAGTTTGGGCCTATCATAACTACAATAAATTTTTGAAATCACTTGTCATTTATGAAGGATTAAAAATATTGTAAAATTTCAAAAGAAGAGACATATTTTTATTAATCCATTAGTGTCTTGACTCATAACTGTTGGGTTCTCAATCATTCATTGTACCTTGAATATTATATGAAGATGGATGTGAATTTTTATCAAAATTTAGGGTTCAGATCCTACAACTTTCCTTTAACATCTAAATACTAAAATCATCTATATTTTAGTTGGATCTCATATATTCCTTTATATGATGCACCAGAACATTAAATACAATAGAACACCCATGCCTACATAATCCTACCATCATATTGGTGTATACACCATTTTAAATGTCACTTAATGAAATCTTACTAGAGAATCTTAGAAACCATTCTCTCTCACCTAGTTGAATCCATGTGTTATGGGCATTATTGATCCTTGTTCATAGGAATATTCTTGATCCTTGTTGATATGATAATTGGCATCACATTCACTATCCATACTTAATGTGTTTGGATCCACCCTTGCCATGATTCCATTCGATTTGTTATATTTTCCTCTACTCTTGGCTTTGAAAAACACCAAAACAATTAATCATGGGTTATGGATGTAAATTGTAATGGCATTGGAAACTTATTAGTAATATTAAATGGAAATATGTGGGTCAATTACAATTTTGAAGAGAAAATAATAGACGTCAAGGGAACCCAAGTAAATGAGCTCATTTATCTTTCTTTATGTTCACATATTCCATATCTTTAAAAGAATATAACATGTTGGTTTATAGTTATTGTGTTGCATTGGTAATGCTATGTGTTTATCCATTATTAGTCATAGCATTGGTATCTAATATTTGATTTTCATTTGAGCACATTGGAATATGGACTGATCTAGGTGGATATCGGTGGCCACCCACCTTGCCCAACTTGGTCAAAACAGTTTTCTGGCAATTTTGGCAATTTACTATTTTTAGCAGTTTTTAACTTCCGAGGCCATTTTGAGGGCCTAAATGATGGATTTTTGGGATTGATCTTCTCAATGATAGCCAAAGGATTTTATTGAGAAGCCAAAATTAATATCCTTAATGATACCTTTCCAACGAGCTATCATGCGCCTAAAACGAAGATTGTATGCAAAAGTTACAACCCCGGGAAGTTGATGTACTAACTTACCCAAACGGGGCCCACGTGACTTTTGGTGTTTCATCTCCTAGGGTTAGGTTTTTGGATGTCTAGGGTTTTTGAAATTCCTATTTATTGTAAAAATTCCTTCAGAACCTCATTGTAATCACATTCTTCCCAATGGGCGTAGTTGTCACATCTCTTCTCAGAGATAAGCCACCACCATTCTAGCAAGCTTGTTTTCCGCTTCATTTTACAGTTTCAGCTTATTTCCTTATTGAATAGAAAACCAGTTTTACTGCATCTCTATTATTTTGTGTTAAGCATATTTTAATAATTTGTATTCATTTCTTTCTACTCAAAAAATATGGATCAGTGGTATCAGAGCGATATGCTCCTTGTCGTCTTAATGCATGTTCCCAACGAGGTTAGGGTACAAAGAATTAGGTCTCAAGCTTGTTTCACTTGAGGAAAAAATCTATCACACACCCAAGAAACCTCTCATGGAAAGAGAAAATAAAGATGATAGGATAGGAGATCCTTTCAAAATGTTGCTTGAGGAATCCCTCACGCAATAGAGGAACAAAATGAGGTACAAATCAACTTCGATAATCCTATATTTGAAGGTCAGATAGACGAAGATGTTGTAGACAAGTGGTTGAATCTACTAGAAGGGTATTTTTCTATCCATAACTTTTTGAATAGAGAAAATATTACTTTTTCACTCCTCAAAGTCATTCCCCATGTCAAATATTGGTGGGAAAATTTCTGTGAGCAAAAGGAAACAGAGGAACCCTCATTATTTACATTCGCGGCCACCTGGGAATCCTTCAAGGATGCTATTAAGGAACAATACTACCCTGTCAGAATTTATGACGACTTGTATACCAAATGGACCACACTGCGGCAAGAAAGAGATCAAGTAGTGTTAGAGTTCAAAAATATCTTCCATACCTTGTGCACCAAGCCGGGTATCAAATATTCAGAGCGACATGTGGTGCTCAAGTATCGAAGTGATCTACATAGATATATCCAGACTGAAATGGAATTTCTGAACATCTCATCCTTGGGCGCAGTCTACCGATATGCCTTCAAAATTGAGTAGAAGCTCAAGAAAAAAAAGAGGCAATTTGGGCCTGGGAACACCTCACAACAAAATCCAAGAAGGGGAGGCCCAACCCACAGAACAAAGGAAAAAGAAAAGATGGATAGTATTAGGAAAACTAGTCCAAGCCACAAGCAAAAAAGGACACCGAAAAGACAAAGAAAGATACCGGGAAGTGGTGTGACTTCCATAAGATCCCTTGGCATAACACTATTGATTGTCACTCAAAGCAATCGCTGGTGGAGGAGGTGAAAGCCTTTGAATCAGATGCGAGTTACGACTCTGAGTCAGAACCAGAAAGGGGGAGACGGATCATTGACATGGTACCCAGTGTTATCATTGCTACTGCCAAGCTCCAGCCCGGTGAACTAGATGAGATAGAGGAAGGCAAGCACCTTTTTTATTCACCGATGTGGGTGAAAGGTACCCCACTGCACTTCATCGTTGATAGTGGTAGCCAAAATAACCTCATATCAGCAGAGGTCATCAAGAAGCTAGACCTATTGACAATGCCACACCTACAATCCTACAGCATTGGATGGATCTGCCAAGGAAGTGATCTCCATGTCAACCAACAGTGTTGCTTGTCGTATGACATCAAGCCTTTCAAAGATGAGGTATTGTGTGATGTTGCTTCTCTCGAAGTTTGTAATGTTCTTTTGGGCCAACCTTATTTATGGAAACGTCATGTTGTATATGAATCTAGGCCCGATAGTGTTATTATTACTTTGAACAATAAATTGTATAGGATACCCAGGGTAGTCCCACCTAGTGTTATTTCCTTGATCTCTGCCAAGAAATGTAGGAAAGTCATCTCTCAAACTAGGAAGTTTGTCTTCTTCGTGATTCGCTCTCAGAGTGAGCGAAAGATTGCAGCCACATCCAGGGCCTCTGCAGCCAACCTCTCCACACAACAGAGGCAAGTGGATAAGGTCGTGGAAGAATAATCAAATATTTTCTCCTCACCTACCAGGGTACCTCTACACTGTCAGGTCAAGCATCCCATCGATATGACCCCCGACGCATCACTACCCAATGGGCCAGTCTACCATTTATCTCTGTTAGAGAATGAGGAGATCAAGTGATAGATCCAAGAACTACTCCACAATGAGAACATATGTCCAATCTAATCACCTTGTGGGAGCTCGATCGTGTTGGTGTAGAAGAAAGACAGGACTTGGTGAATCTACATTGATTACTGGGCCCTGAATAAAATCACAATCCAAAACCAGTACCCAATTCCTCGAATCGAGGACCTCCTTGATCATATCATGGGGGCCAAATACTTCAGTAATGTTGATCTGAATTTTGGCTACAACCAGGTCCCAATATAGCAGACAAATGTATGGAAGACCACCTTCAAGTCAAAAGAAGGTATTTTTGAATGGCTAGTCATGCCCTTTGGTTTGACAAATGTTCCAACAAATTTTATGAGGATGATGGATGATATGCTACGACCTTTGATAAATACTTTTGTAGTGGTGTATCTAGATGAAATCCTCATCTACAACAAGACTTAGGTGGAACACTTGCAACATATTCAACAGGTTCTGCACACCCTGCAACAACATGAACTATATGCAAACTTGGAAAAAATCTCCTTCAGCATGGAAAGAGTCCATTACTTAGGCTACATCATTGATCAACATGGTGTGCATGTGGATCTAGCCAAGATCCAGGTCATCCATGACTTTCCAATCCCAACCACACTCACTGAACTTTGGAACTTCTTGGGCCTCACCAATTTCTATTGCAGGTTCATGTTGGGATTCTCTCATATCGCATGGGCCCTCATCCAAGTAACCAAGGGTGGAGGTAAGGAAAAATTTGTGTGGGGCCTGTCCCAACAAAAAGCCTTTGATGACTTGAATAATCATTTGTTCTCATCCCTAGTACTTTCATTACCAGACTTGCAACATCCCATTGAAATTGAGACATATGCTTCAGACTATGTTGTGGGCGTCGTTCTCACTCAACACGGCCACCCTATGGAATATCATAGTGAGACACCATCAGATGTTGTTCGTAAGTACCCTACTTAAGACAAATAAATATACTCCATTGTGAAATCCTGCCACCAGTGGAGACATTACATTCATGGGAAGGAGACAATCATCCACACTGATCACAAGCCACTACAGTTCATGCAGACCCAAGGAAAATTGTAGAATGGCCGCCATTAGAAGTGGTCCACATACTTACAGTAGTTCCACTTCAACATCAAGTATACAACATAAATTACCAACCAAGTTTCGGATTGCCTCAGCCAACCTCCAGTCGCGACACTCACCATGGTGCTAGACTCTTGCAGTCACGAGACCTCTGGATGGCCCCACCTCTACCAGACAGACCCTGAATTTTCCACCACCTACCAAATGTTGGGCGCCAACTCAGTGGTCACTAATTTCCATATTCAATATGGGTTATTGTGTCATTTGGGAAATCTATGTGTTCCATCATGCGAGTGCATTGAGATGATTTGGGAATCTCACTGCAGTCAGGTGGCAGAACACTTTGGCATAAAAAAGACAGTGGCAGTTGTTAGGACCACACAATGTACCTTTTTGCCTATACTTTTTGCCACTATTATACTCTTGATCACCCATATCTAGACTCATACTATCACTTTATCTGATCATCCCAAAGGTATACAACATCCCTTCTCATTACTATACGTTTAATGTGTTTTGCATAATATTTTACATCACTCTCGTACTTGACCATTGATTAGAAATGCATAAGTGTTCAAAACTGCAGATTAGAATTTGAGGCCTATTGCTGAAACACAGAACTGTCCAATGGCGTTGTTGCTGAAACACAGAACTGATGCTGAAACAAAGAGCTGTCATACAGTCCGAGGTCACATATGTTGAAACACAGAGCCGTCACACAGTCTGGAGTTGCAGATGCTGGAAAACGGAGCTGATTACATAGTCCAGAGTTGCAGATGTTGAAACACAGAGGAAACCGCCGGGACCGACGATGCTGAAACACAAAGGAAACCGTTATAGTCAGCGATCAACAAAGCACTAACCATCGATCCTACACAATGCCGATACAGTCAAGCGCAATTCACGAGGCTGAAACAACCCGCGAATTGCGATGCTGAAACAACATCAGCAGCAATGAGAAGAAGCTATTACACCAGCTGTAACAACAATACCTCATTCAGCTCCTGTAATAGCATTCTATTGCGTGAGACTAGGACATCCTATGCTGGTTTAGAAAGTAGATCCGACTAAAGATAGGAATCAGATACACATTGTAATTTATTGTATTGAAGGGGTTCCCTCTTTAAATAAGAGGAAATCATCATTCGAGGGATCCAAGTTTTATGTATTAAAGAAGCTCCAGAGAAGAGGGACGTATTCCATTTCCAGATTGTAATATGATATTTTGACAGATGAATAAAAGACTGCTTTGAGTATCCTTCTCTAGCTTTCTCGTTTCAGGAGAATCTTGTGAGAAGGGAGGGCCCACCTTCTTCACAAGATTCACCCATTAGTTTTAGAAGTGTATTAGTACAATTTCTGTTTATGCTTTGATTAACTTTTGTTTGCTGAAACACTACTTTTAATGAATTCCTCTTTGTTGAAACACTACTGAAATCTGTCTTAGTTTATTAAATGAAATCCATAATTCTTTTTATTAGCAATCTTGTGTGATGATTTTATGAGGCTAGCCAAAGACTGGGTTAAGGGTTCCTGCTCAGAAAGGAAGGGATCAGAATATCCTGTTCTCTGTATATTTCAATTACTTCTGCAAGTGTGTTAGCCAGATATTGGGTTAAGGGTTCCTTCTCAGAAAGGAAGGGATCAAAATATCTTGTTCTATGTAGATTTCAATTACTTCTGCAAGTGTGCTAGCCAGAGATTGGGTTAAGGGTTCCTGCTCAGAAAGGAAGGGATCATAATATCCTGTTCTCTGTAGATTTCAATTACTTCTACAAGTGTGCTAGCCAGAGATTGGGTTAAGGGTTCCTGCTCAGAAAGGAAGGAATCAAAACATCCTGTTCTCTGTAGATTTCAATTTACTTATGCAAGTGTGCTAGCCAGGGATTGGGTTAAGGGTTCCTGCTCAGAAAGGAAGGAATCAGAACATCCTGTTCCATGTAGATTTCCATTATTCCTGCAAGTGTGCTAGCTAGAGACTGGGTTAAGGATCCCTTCTTAGAAAGGAAAGGATCAGACTATCTTGTTCTCTGTAAATCTCAACTTCACAAGTGTGCTAAACAGAAATAGGGCTTAAGGTTCCTGCTTAGAAAGGAAGGAACTAGATGGCCTTGTTCTCTGCTAGATAGAGTTAACTTTTTCTGCATTACTGTTTTCATGAAAGAGTGTTAGTACTGAAGTCTCTGTTTGAGATTAAGAGTCTTGTTCTCTGGTTGCAAAATAGTTGTTCTTTCCTATTGCAAGTGTTATTTTAATGTGATCCAGGATTCTTAGATTAATCTTTAAGATCTGCAATAGGGAGGTTGCTTTCCTGTGATTTAATTCAGAACTTCAGTTCATTCAAATCAATTGTGATTAGTATAAGTTTATTTACTACAACTCTCAGTTGATTTTGGAATTGAGCATATATAGTGCGTGGTTATCGTTGAAATAAAAAGACTTCCCTGGGTTGACAATTTATGTATCACTTGATTGTTTGAATCAATTAAGCAATTATAGTGACCAACATTTTGGCGTCATTGCCGGGGAAGATAGCTATAGATTTCAAAAGCACTTGTGATTTCTTTTCTTTCGATAAAAAGAATGCATGAAAGACCCCAAAGACACTAACCCTACAAGTGGCAAGGGAAAAGGAAAAGGAGGAAGAAAGACTTACATTGACGAGATTTTATCAAAGTCTGAATCTGCTACTCAACGACCAAACCTTCAAAAACATAACTCCCAACCTTCATTTCGAGCAATTTTTGGAACAGGGAAAGAAGTTTGGAGTCCTGAGACAGTACAAAATCCAGTAGGAGACATTGAGGATAGAGAAAGTGCTGCAGGGGAGCAGAGAGAGGAAAACATGGATGAGTACAATGAAGAATTGCATCACGAAGAATAGGCAGAAGGAGAGGTAAAAGATGAAAACTCTTTCTCTACATTAGGATTTCCTATTGGCAATATCCCTAAAGAAGTAGCCCCCATGAAAAACATTCCACTCTCAGCATTGCCGAATTTTCATGGTTTATCTTCAGAGGATCCTGATGAATTTCTGTTTGAGTTTGATATATTATGTAGGAGTTATGATTACGTTTCTAATGCTCAAAAACTGAAGTTATTTCCAACAACACTAAAAGGGAATGCACTAAGATGGTTTATGAGTCTTGGAGGCCATGTAATCACAACATGGGACCAAATGAAACAAAAAATCCTGAACAAATACCAGGACTACTGTCGAACGAGAGAAAAGAGGGAGGAGCTATTTAAAATGATGCAGAAAGAGGACGAGAATCTGGAAGACTTTGTAGAAAGGCTACACTACAATCTACAAAGATCCAGTCATCCCAATGTAAGTAAGGATATTCTCAAAACTATTTTATTAAAAGGAGTAAGGGATGACTGTCTAGATATGTTGAACATGCTTGGAAAAGGGGACATATCCAAGGAATCATATGATGAAATTGTAAATTTATGCAAAAGATGTTCAAGGGGAGCTTCAAGAAACAGATTAAACAACAGGGACACCACATTTTCAAGAGTCCAAAAATCAGCCAGTGGGGGAGAAACAAGAGCTGAGATAGGTAATTTACTTGAAGATTTTAAAATTGAGATGTTAAGCTCTTTTGCCTTACAAATGGATACCCTGTAGATTAAGAAAAAGAAAGAAGAAGCAGAAGCAACCTTGTCCATCTTTTGTTCTCAATGCAGAGATAAGCACCCACGAAGAGAATATCCACTGGACAAAAAGCCAATCTGCACGATATGTGATAAAGATCATGATACCCAAAATTGTCCATCTTTACCAGTGATCAAGGCAACATTACAACCAACGGATGAGGAAGCTGAAGCTGTCTATCTGATGACTCAAAGGAGACAATGGCAACCGCGAGGACAAGGTATGAACTCTAATGTGCCATTTGCATCTTCTAATCGTTGGAATA
>JZKD02S1673958.1:387058-398377 GCA_000966675.3 Picea glauca
ACTTGACCATTGATTAGAAATGCATAAGTGTTCAAAACTGCAGATTAGCATTTGAGGCCTATTGCTGAAACACAAAACTGTCCAAGGTCATTGTTGCTGAAACACAGAACTGATGCTGAAACACAGAGCTTTCATACAGTCTGAGGTCGTAGATGCTGAAACACAGAGCCGTCACACAGTCCGGAGTCGCAGATGCTGAAACACGGAGCTGATTACACAGTCCAGAGTTGCAGATGCTGAAACACAAAGGAAACCGCCAGGACCGACAATGCTGAAACACAAAGGAAGCCATTACAGTCAGCGGTCAACAAAGCACTAACCATCGCTCCTACACAATGCCGATACAGTCAAGCACAATTCACATGGATGAAACAGCCCGCGAATTGCGATGCTGAAACAACATCAGCAGCAACGAGAAGAAGTTGTTACACCATCTGTAACAACAATACCTCATTCAACTCCTGTAATAGCATTATGTTGCGCGAGACTAGGACATTGTATGCTGGTTTAGAAAGTAGATCCGACTAAAGATAGGACTCAGATACACATTGTAATTTATTGTATCGAAGGGGTTCCCTCTTTAAATAAGAGGAAATCATCATTCGAGGGATCCGAGTTTTATGTATTGAAGAAGCTCCAGAGAAGAGGGACATATTCCATTTCCAGATTGTAATATGATATTTTGACAGATGAATAAAAGAATGCTTTGAGTATCCTTCTCTAGCTTTCTCGTTTCAGGGGAATCTTGTGAGAAGGGAGGGCCCACCTTCTTCACAAGATTCACCCATTAGTTTTAGAAGTGTGTTAGTACAATTTCTGTTTATGCTTTGATTAACTTTTGTTTGTTGAAACACTACTTTTAATGAATTCCGCTTTGCTGAAACACTACTGAACTCTGTCTTAGTTTATTAAATGAAATCCGTAATTCTTTTTATTAGCAATCTTGTGTGATGATTTTATGAGGCTAGACAGAGATTGGGTTAAGGGTTCCTGCTCAGAAAGGAAGGGATCAGAATATCCTGTTCTCTTTAGCTTTCAATTACTTCTGCAAGTGTGCTAGCTAGAGATTGGGTTAAGGGTTCCTGCTCAGAAAGGAAGGGATCAGAATATCCTGTTCTCTCTAGATTTCAATTACTTCTGCAAGTGTGCTAGACAGAGATTGGGTTAAGGGTTCCTGCTCAGAAAGGAAGGGATCAGAATATCCTGTTCTCTGTAGATTTCAATTACTTCTGCAAGTGTGCTAGCCAGAGATTGGGTTAAGGGTTCCTGCTCAGAAAGGAAGGGATCAGAATATCCTGTTCTCTGTAGATTTCAATTACTTCTGCAAGTGTGCTAGCCAGAGATTGGGTTAAGGGTTCCTTCTCAGAAAGGAAGGAATCATAACATCTTGTTCTCTGTATATTTCAATTTACTTATGAAAGTGTGCTAGCCAGGGATTGGGTTAAGGGTTCCTGCTCAGAAAGGAAGGAATCAGAACATCCTATTCTCTGTAGATTTCCATTATTCCTGCAAGTGTGCTAGCCAGAGACTGGGTTAAGGGTCCCTACTCAGAAAGGAATGGATCAAACTATCCTGTTCTCTGTAAATATCAGTTTCACAAGTGTGCTAAACAGAAATAGGGCTTAAGGTTCCTGCTTAGAAAGGAAGGAACTAGATGGCCTTGTTTTCTGCTAGATAGAGTTAACTTTTTCTGCATTACTATTTTCATGAAAGAGTGTTAGTACTGAAGTCTCTGTTTGAGAGTAAGGGTCCTGTTCTCTGGTTGCAGAATAGTTGTTCTTTCCTATTGCAAGTGTTATTTTAATGTAATCCAGGATTCTTAGATTAATCTTTAAGATCTGCAATAGGGAGATTGCTTTCCTGTGATTTAATTCAGAACTTCAGTTCATTCAAAGCAAGTGTGATTAGTATAAGTTTCTTTACTACAACTCTAAGTTGCTTTTGGAATTGAGCATATATAGTGCATGGTTATCTTTGAAATAAAAAGACTTCCCTGGGTTGACAATTTATGTATCACTTGATTGTTTGAATCAATTAAGCAATTATAGTGACTAACAACAGTGTTGCAGAAACATTTCTACTAGATGAAACTTCGACAGGATGTTGGCAAGTATATCAAGTCCTGCACTGCGTGCGCTATTGCCAAATCGACCACTAAGAAACAGGGATTGTACACCCCTCTTCCTACTCCTGACAAGCCATGGGAATCCATATCAATGGACTACATGTCGGGCCTCTCGTCCACCAAGAGGGGAAATGACTGTGTTATTGTGGTTGTTGATCACTTTTCCAAGATGGTGATTCTAGCTACCTGCTAGAAGAACATCACAGCAGAAGCCACTCCCAAGCTCTTCTTTGAATGAGTATGGGTACATTTTGGGATCCCACAAAACATTATCTTAGACCATGATATTCGATTCCTTATCACATTCTGGTCGATTCCTTATCACATTCTGGTTGAGCCCTTGGCCACTGCTGGATACCAAGCTCACCAAATCCACTTCCTTCCACCCCCAAACAGATGGGAAAACTAAGGTCATCAATCAGATGATTGTACATATCATGCGTATATAAAATTAAAAACACCCCCACACATGGGATGAGAGTCTTCCCTATGTCCAACATAGCTACGACTGAGCCCTACATAGCTCAACTGGCCACAACCCCTTTCAGGTGGGGTTGGGATTCCAACCATTGGGCCCCATGGATGTTTCACTACCCCTAGTGCCCACCTCGGCCGACTCATCCCCTGCTCCACCTGAAGATGAAAAATCCACCCAGATCATTGAGTAGATCCAGTACATCTACCAATAGGTTCATGATATTCTACAGAAGTCTAATGCCAAGTACAAGTAGTGCCATGATCAACATCGGGTGCCACATATATTCTAGGTGGGAGACAAAGTTTAGTTGCACTTGGAGAAAGAATGAATTATAGGGCCCCATCAAAAGCCTCACTCTCTCTGTTATGGGCCATACACCATCACCAAGGTTGTGGGTGACAATGCTTTTGAGCTCAACATTCCCCCTTTCCTTAGCCTGCACCTAGTCTTAAACGTGGCTCTCCTTCGGCCATATTTCCTACCATTATTGGACACATCATAGATATCAGAGAAGTTGACACAAACAAATCTCAACCCTGACTACATGAAATAGGTATCCAATTATAATATTGTGGACACACAGATCAAGGGCACTTGAAAGAAAAGGATCCATATTTATCAAGTCGTCAAAGCAGGGCATCTCTTGCACCAAGGCAAGTGGCTCACCCAGGGCTAAATTCAGCAGAAATTTCCTCATTTGATGGGGGAACTCAATGCATTGGAGACCATTGATTCCTAAGGAGGGAGGATTTATCTAGGTGGATATCGGTGGCCACCCACCTTTTCCATCTTTTTCAAAACATTTTTCTGGCAATTTTGGCAATTTACTATTTTTAGCAGTTTTTAACTTCTGAGGCCATTTTGGGGACCCAAATGAAATTTTTTTGGGGTCGAGATTCTTAAATATATCCAAAGGCTCTTATTGACCCCCCTAAATGAATCTCCTCGACGATACCTTTCCAACAGGCTATCGTGCACCTAAAATGGAGATCGTATGCAAAAGTTATGACCCCAGGAAGTCAATGTACTAACTTACCCAAATGGGGCCCACGTGAATTTTGGTGTTTCATCTCCTAGGGTTAGGTTTTTGGATTTCTAGGGTTTTTTACATTCATGTTTATTGTAAAAATGCCTTCAGAGCCTCATTGTAATCATATTCTTGTGAATGAGCACAACTGTCACATCTCTTCTTAGAGATAAGCCGCCACCATTCCAACAAGCTTGTTTTCCATTGCATTTTACAATTTCAACTTATTTCCTTATTGAATAGAAAACCAGTTTTACTGTATCTTTGTTATTTTGTGTTAAGCATCTTTTAATAATTTGTATTCATTTTGTTCTTCTCATAAAATCTGGAGAATGGCCTCTCGACCAATTAGAATGTAATTCATGACATCCTCATTATGTAAATATATACTTAATAGTAAAAAAACATGTGAATGTAAATATCTCAACAATCCATGTATATTTTATAGGTTTGATCAAGATTATTGTACAGATAATTCATAGTTTTGGTTTGTTTCTTACAAAAGTGTGTTAATGATTTTGTTTTGGATAAAAACTTAGTTAATCCCATTGAAAATTTGTAACTTGTATGTTCTTGATTAAGTTTAGAAATAAACCTACACAAAATGAACTTTGTCAACATCAGAAAACCTAAAATTAAGATTATAACGGTGAGAATTGTAATTCTATTCATGTAATTTTCTACATCATCAAACCCTCACTTCTTTGTTTTTACATATTGATCATTCCCTTTTTCTTGATTCTAGGAAACTTTATTTGTCACACCCTTTCTTTCTTATTGTTTTTAGAAACATTTATACCAATATGATGATACTTTGCAGGTCAACTATTTTTAGAATTCCCCATGTCTCTCTTTCCTTATGCCTCAAGCCCAAGAGATATGTGACATATCATTTGCATAATTAATACTTGTAGCAACAATTTTTATCCTCTAGCAGGATTTTTAATCAAACTATGGAGAATGTAACACAATTGTTGTTATCATCAAATCAATGCATTATATTAGGGATTATACTCTAACATCCACTTAACATGTATGATTGCTTGGTTTGATATACAAAGTGAACAATCAATATCCTTAATAAGGATGATGTAATTGGTGGTATTGATGAAATGTTTGTTCATTGCTTGTATGGATCCTAGGAAGGTCTAAATCATAAACATCTTAACTTAAATAATTAGTGAATGAAATCATGCTAGATTTGCATGTTTCTAAATGTCTATAGAGAAAGTAGGCTCTCTTCATGGCTCTTATAGTGTCTTGACAAAGTTGTCACCTTTCAAGAAAGACCTCAAGGTTTATTACAAATTATTATTTTTAAATGAGATATACAATGAACACCCCAAATGTGTTTGAGAGATTAAAACACATTGATTCAAAATCATTTTTTTAATGAAGTGTGTACTTAGTTTACTCTTAGTTAAATAAATACAATTGATTTTTACACTTTTCATTTTTCATCATGGGGTGTGATGGATGTATACTCTTCAACTAGAAATTAAGAGGGATTGGTCAAATAGATTTTTTTTATTAGAAAGATGTATTGGGAGATAGGTTTAACAAATGCATTTTAAATGGTATTTATCAATATCTAATGAAATTTAATGTATTCTTTAATATTCCATGAACCCAAATGTTATTTCATAGGTTCACTAGGTGAATACCTTGCAGAATTTTTTAGCATGGACATATACTTTTAATAAAATTATATTGAAAACTTGTTATGCTTTCCAAGAATACATGCATCACATTGTTTTAGTTTTCTAGGAATGGTAGGAAGACCATAAATGCCATTATTTTGTAGATTTTAACCTTGTACAATATTTTACTACAAACATATTTTCAATAAAAGAACATAAAAGATACAAAGGAAAATACACACATTACACAAAGATTTTTCCACTGGAAACCCAAACCGGGAAAGAAAACATATTCTATATTCATTCGTAGTGATACATTGCTTACAATACAATATACATATAGGAGTCAGTGGAATCCAAAACCTTAACCCAATGACTTGGATTAGTCAACAACCCTAATTCCTTAACCAGAAATAGAAAACCATCGGAAAAATCCATGTGCTGAAATCCCAACAATGGACATGAAAATCGAGGAGACGCGAAAAAGGAGGAAAAATGCAAGATTGTGTTCATGTATTGGGTTGTTACAACAAGTTGTAAGGATAGATTGTGACAGTATGATTGAAATTTTTTTGGCGAAGAACCCAACTTATCATTCAAAGACAAAGCATATTGATGTTCAATATCACTTTGTGAGGGACATGGTTGAAGAAAAGAAGGTGTTGTTGATGAAGGTGGAAACTTTGAAGAATGTCGCAGATTCATTAACAAAATATGTGAGCACTCATAATTTCTCTTGTTGTAGAGGATCTATGGGAATTGTTTCCCTGGATTGTTGACTAGGTAACCTTTTAACCCCCTATATGCAAAGAAAACAATAAGTGGGAGAATGTTGGGTATGTGTTATATTCTTTGCATGAATAGAACTAGTGTCTATGTTGAGTCACGCACGCAAGGGGGTAAGAGGGGGGAGGATCGACCCCTTTCGTGGGGGGTCATAGGGGAGTACTGGCAGTGCCCCAAATTTTTTTTTTAATCGATTTTCATGTCCATTTTTGGGCGGTTTTTCAGCACATGGCTTTTTTATGATGGTTTTTTTTTATTTTTGGATAAGGAGTTAGGTTTGTTGACTAATATAAATAATTGGATTAGGGTTTTGGATTTCATTGAATCCTATATGTATATTGTATTGTAAAAAATGTATGAGGTGAATGAATATAGAATATGTTGGTTTTCCCAGTTTGGGTTTCCAGGGAAAAATCTCTGTGTAATGTGTGTATTTTCCATTGTATATTTTTTGTTCTTTTATTGAAAATTTGTTTGTAGTAAAATATTGTTCAAGGTTAAATTATACAATAGACGCCATCCATGTATCGAATTATCAACCATTCACATTGGGATTCAGCATTCACATATGGTTCACCATTAAAATGGACAATGAAATCAAGATATGCATATGTATCCTCCAGGTCATATCAAAAATTGATGGATGCTCAAAAAATGATGGATTCTCTCACAATAGATACCCAAAAAATGATACCATTAGAATCATGAGAAGGGTGAGTTCATGAGATACAAATTTTCTTGGACACATGAGAGAATAGGTTGTCGTATCTCAAGAGAAATCAACCATGTATGTCAAACCATTTGCAGACTGAACCCTTGTCAAAGATAATACTAATAAACATAATGAGTAGTAGTTTGTAGAAGACTCTGAGTTGGACTTTTAACTAAAAATCCATATCCATGTATGAACCCATCATATCACATGCTCGTATGATAATAATGAAAGAAGTCTGAACCAAGCATTTGTAGCTCTAGTGGGTGTAAAATTAGGAAGAAATGGAGGTAGCATGATACCATAGGCAAGTTCCTGATCGATTTTAGGGTTAGGGTTTTCTATCTAGAGTGTTGTGGAAAAAATGACTATGACTAATAGTTGAGTGACCATCAACATAGAATAACCTAGAGTGCAGAGGGTCAAAGGCAGGCGAGTAGATGCATTTTAGAATGCTAGGGAATCTACTCATGAATTTGGGCTAGGCTCTGATACCATTGTCATTTCAAGAGTGGAAAAAAATAACTCCACACTTGATGATTTTTACATTAGTATGATAGGTAAATATATACAAAAGAATATGACTCTTGTTCTTCCCAAATGGGTGACCATTCCTATCACCTGCGACTCTTCATATTTACATACAGTTAGAAGTAATGTAACCACAATGGATTACGTGTCCAACGTATACATTATATTTTTCTTGAAAAATAAAATACCACTCGTAGAAAAAAACAAATTTCACATATTTATTCACAAATTCTATAAGTAAAAATTATATATTCAGAAAGATATAATTCAATTTCCTATATTTCATGTTTTTACACCATATTCAAATTCATTATAAAAAGTCCCTCAAAGATAGCTGATTGTTGTTTCTCCATGATTTCATTGCCACTAACTCATCATAAGAGACCATCATTAGCTTGCACCCACCCTTGGTCATCATTATTCAGGATGTTATTACTTTTAGAATTATTCTCATATGACCTTAATAAGTAGATTAAAATATCATTTTTTTTGGACTAACTATGTGGTGTTTGTGTATACTCATAAAATAAAGATTAATGATCACTAAATTGAAAAAAAAATTACACTGACTTTTTGTTTATAACAACACTGGGAAAAGGCCAATGTTATAAGTATCTTGGAATTGATTTTCATGAAAATCTATAATGGAACTTTTGTATTGAAGAAATAATCAAATTTTGGTCTTAAGAACAATTATAAGTCTATAGAATTTTGGTTTTGATTAAAAAAGGTCCTCTTTGGTACCTTGATTACTCTAGGTGATATTGTATGGCTATGATGTTTTGGGTTGTGAGATTTGAATTTGTGATGTATTCAAGAAAAATTGGAGGAAAATGAGTAAATCAAACAATGATTTATAATAAAAAGCTTTAAATTAAGGGAAATACACCATTTTCTATCTTTCTTTTAGAATAAAGATGAAGTATTTTCATTAAAACATTTGGGAATAGTGGAGGAGGATGCCCTCCATGATATTAATGTTGTTAAAATCAATATCATAACTATATTTAATAAGAATATGTGGAGTAATAGAGAGATTTAAAATATGAGAAAGTTTCATTACTACAAAAAAAAAAAATCATTAAAATTGAAACAAAAGATCAATACTTTCTATTCATTAGTGATAATGAAATGAAAAAAACATTGCAAAGATAAAAACAAATTTAAAAGAGATTTAAGCCAAAGAACAACATTAGATAAGAACTAAATTGTCTTTGGATGCAATAATCTATAAAATCATTGAGACAAAAAACATATATGACAAAAGGAACTTTCTTTTGTACCACTTGGCCTACAAAGACATTAGAGATAACTTTCAAAACATTTTTAATAAAAAAAATCACTTTCTTTTAGACTCTTTGTAAGTTTTAGCTTACAAAGACATTAGAGCCAACTTTCAAAACTTTTGTAATAATACAATGCACTTAAAAAAAAACACTTTCTTTTATACAACTTGGACTACAAAGGCATTAGAGACAACTTTCAAAACATTTGTAATAAAAGAAATAACTTTACAAACATGCTCTCTTTTGGACTCCTTGTCTTACAAAGAAGTTAGAGCCAACTTTCAAAATATTTGTAATAAACAAAAACTTTAAAAAAAAAGCACTTTCTTTTGGATTGTTTAGCCTACTAAAATATTAGAGCTAACGCTCAAAACATTTCTAAAAAAATAAATTATTTTACAAAAAGTACTTTCTTTTGGATTGCTTATCCCATAAAGACATTAAAACTAAATTTCAAAACATTTATAATAAAATAAAACTGGGACGTCTCTTTTGGACTGCAATAAATCTAACTTTCAAAACAATTATGATAAAACATTGAATGCATATCATTGATTTAATGGGATATCATTATTATTATATAGCCTGAGTGGGCCTAATGGTTAAGAACATGTTTTTCCTTCTAAAAAGTCACAAGTTCAAATCCATTAAATGGATTCATGAAAGAGGTTCCTTGTTCGTGACCTTAAAAATAGATGATGATGATGATGATTATTAATAGAGCCACTTGTATTTATTATCTTTAATATTGTAATTGTATTTATTATCTTTAATAATTTGGGGGTTATCCAAATTACCCCATGGAAGTCAAAGGTTAGGGTCCCCTCTTCTTCGATGAATGGAAGAAGGCTTGTGTTAGTGATTTAAACTAGAAATAAATGTATTTTTGCGCCATTTTTCTTCTTGATCAGTTTGTTAAAATAGATGTCAGCATGAATGTATGGAATTCCAATTTTAAATAGACAAATAATGCTCAGTTAGTTTATATAGACATATATCTAGATGAAGATTCCTAGAATTTTGGATGTAATCACTATATCCATGTAACTCCTTTCTCTTTTAATGAAAATCCTTTTTTGTTTTTGTTAAAAAAAATAAAAATATTGAAGACCTTTATCATATATTTACATTAAACAATAATATTCTAATAAGTCTTAAAAAAACAATTTGATTAATCTTTTGTATGATAAATTTTGTAAAATTATTAAGAAAAACATTAAAAATACTTTGAACAAATCCTTTAAGTGATCAAAATAAACGAAAACAAAAACCTTTTTAAAATATAGAATCATTAGTACACAAAACAAAATTAAAGAAGATATCCTAAACCTTTTTAAATTTGAAAAAAAAAAAAATTGAAAAAATATCTTAACTTGAAATGATGAAAAGAATAACAAGATTATTAAGGTGAATGGACCTTCTACCTTAAGAAGATATATGAATCTCCTAATTTTTTAAGTGACAACCGAATCCTTGGCATGAAAAAAGATATTTTGATCATAGAAGCCATTGATTATGGAATTAATTTCTTTGCAAAGGAAAATTATCTATTCTTAATCCTCACATTCATAACTAATTTAATTTAGTGGTCAAGAAATAATTTCCTAAGCCTTTTATGAAAATAAGTATTGTTATAGGTTTTATAAATTCCAACAAAATAATCCTTCAAATTATAGGATTATTATGATAAACATTCTTATAAGTAAGTCAAAATAATCCTTCAAATTATAGGATTATTATGATAAACATTTTTATGGGTAAGTTGTATGGGTTGATATTAAAAACAATTATTAGTTTTTGTCTTGAAAGTCAAGATAAAGGGGAAAGCTAGTATCCAAAGTTATTATTCAACTTTATACCACCTAATTACACTAAGGATTATATACCCAAAGATTGTCTAAAAAACAACACTAATATCTTATGTTTTTTTTTTTTTTTTTCATTAAAAAAAATGGGCATAGTTTCTAGAAATAACCTCTACAAAAAGGTAGAACATATTAGGGATTTTTTTGGTTTAGAGTTGTAGTAATAAGGATTTACAAGAGGGTCATTGTAAAATTTATAAATAATGAGGGTTGGTTAAAGAAAATCAATTGTAATATATGAGTTAAGCAAGGTTTTTTATTATTGTCTATTTTTTTTTTATTCATATAAACAAGTTACATGATTACTTAGAGGAAGTAGCTTTGTAAGCATGGTGTTGGAAGGATTAGTCTTCATCCTCCTCAATGATATTATTTTTTTAGAAAGATTCTGATATGACTTTAATAAGTAACATAAAAATATCAAATATTTTGGTACTAAGTATGTGGTGTTTTTATATACTCATAAAACAAAGATAATGATCATTAAATTAAAAAAAAATCACTTCCCCAAATGTTTTATTTATGATAACATTGGAAGAAGTCCAATTTTTTAAGTATTTTGGAATTGATTTTCATCAAAATATATATTGTAACTCTAGTGTTGAAGAAAGAGTGAATAGAGGCTGGAAAAAATATTTTGGTCTTAAGAAGAACTATAACGCTATAGAATTTTGGTTTTGATTAAAAAATTCCCTCTTCAATACCTTGGTTACCTTGAGTGATATTGTATGGCTATGAGGTTTGGGTTGTGAGATTTGAGGTTGTAGAGTATTCAAGGAAACTTGGAGGAAAATGAGTAAATCAAAAAATGATTTATAATAACAACCTTAAAATTAAGGGAAATACACTATTTTCTATCCTCCTTTTCC
>JZKD02S1673959.1:50797-66684 GCA_000966675.3 Picea glauca
TTCTCTAGCACCAACTAGAAGGAAGCACCAACTCCCTGGTTTCTCTAGCACCAACTAGAAGGAAGCACCAACTCCCTGAGTGTTTCCAACACCAACTGAATGGAAGCACCAACTTGCAATCATACAGGCACCAACCTGTAAAATAGAGAACAAGAGTTCTCCCTTGCACCACCCTGCCACCCTGGTTTCTCTAGCTACAACTAGATGGAAGCTACAACTCCTTGTGTTCAAACACCCACTTGAACTTATGAGGACAAAAGTCCTCCCGAGCACCTCCCAACCTCCCTAAAATATTAATCTTTGATACTAAACCTCATTACAGCGAAATAAAGTTATTCAATGGCTTACCAATCTTGTCGTTGTTCTGTTACACTGCTCTTCCTTGTCTGCATCAGTGTCTTCTGCACACCCCTTGCACTTTTTGTTCTTCTCCATTTTATGCTCTCTGTGCCATATCCTTTCAATGCAACATTCCTCTACTATGTATTTTCTGCTCCTGTGCTCTGCCTCCTTGTACACCCCTGAATTCTCCTCCACAGCAACAACAACAACTCCCATAGTAACAGCAACCCATCTCTTCTCTGTACCGTGTATATATAGCTTCTGTGCACCTCGTGCATGCAATGTGCGCAATTCCTCTGCATGCTCACACTGCGCCGATATCCTCCACCTCTCGAGTGCTCTTCCTGATCATCATGGTAACTCTTCAGCGTCTCTGGCGGCTTTCCCACACGTTCAGCATCACTGGGTGTTATGCTGAGATTCCTCAGCCTCTCTGGCAGTTGAGACTCTTCGTCTTCTCTGTAACAGTCGAGCTCATCCTTTCTGTTTCAATTACGAGCTCTTTTTCCTCCAGAATAGCCAACTATACACAGTCTGTCTCATTTTCTTTTATACACACCCCCATGGCGGTTCCACTTCCCATTTCCTTAGGCAAAAGAAAGACAATTGTCCAAGCAACTGAAAGGCCAACTAAAATGCTAACTGATTTGCAATCATGAGTCTATTTTGCTAACAGAATCCAAACTTAGTAGTTAACTGTGAGAGAGAACAGTAACCCTCCGATCAATACTTGATCCAACGGTTCAGATCCAATCGGGATTTCACACATCATGATTTTGGCATTCTTGGCATTCATAGTTTTTGTTACTTACAAATCTCGATCCCCAAAACTCCGTGAAGAAGTCAGATCAACGGTCCAGATCATTTCTTGATCTAACAGTTCAGATTCAATCGCGATTTCGCATATCGCGAAATCAACATTCTTGTTGCATTGTGTTCTTTGCCTCTTAAATTCATGATCCCCGAAACTCCAATAAGGAGTTAAATTAATGGTCCAGATCTGATCTCTATTTAACGGCTGCGATTAAATCGCGAAATCGCATATCGCAATTTCAGGGTTCTTGTTGTCAAATGTTTTTGTCACTTCAAAGTCCCGATTCATGAAACTCCAATAAGGAGTTAAATCAATGGTCCAGATCACTTCTTATCTTAACGACTGCGATTAAATCGCGAAATCACATATCGCGATTTCGGGGTTCTTGTTGTCAAGTGTTTTTTTCATTTCAAAGTCCTGATCCCCGATACTCCATGAAGAGAATCAACGGTCCAGATCACTTCTTAATTTGACGGCTGCAAATACATCGTGATATTGCATATTGCGATTTCGGCATTTCTGTTGCACTGTTTACTTGCCTCTCCATGTTGCGATCCCCGAAACTCTGCTAACGTCACACGTGGATTGACACGTGTTGAATACTGCCACGTGTCACTCTGATTTGTGACTTACATGTGCCTGAAGTGTTGAATCGACCTGACACCTGTCATTACATAGTTGTGCCACGTGTCCCTAGCTGACGTGGTCTGTTGTCGTGAGTTGGGTCGATGGTCTAGATCACATCTTGATCTGACGGTTCAGGTTCAGTCGGGATTTCACACATCGCAATTTCGGGGTTCCTAATGTCAATAAACTTTGACATGTCCAACTCTTGATCCCCAATGCCTCTCCATTGAGTGGAATCAATGGTCCAGATCAAAGCTTGATCTGACAGCTCAGATAACATCGTGATTTTTCATATCGAGAAATTGGGATTCCTGTTGCATTGTTTCTTTGACATTTCCAAAACGCGATCCTCGAAACTCTGATGCGCTCTTTACACACTAGCTCTCTTGGCTAGGCTCCTGGCCCATATGATCGTTATACCCATGACCGCAGCCAAACCTCCTTGCACTTTTAAAGACCATGCAGGTTCTCCTCGATCCAACGGTGGTCGGACCCTGCGCTCGGATTTGACGACTGAGACCTGTCCTTCTCTTTAGCGCACTCTTCTTGTCTATATTCAGATCTGACGGCCCTCGTTCTGTCGGGATTTCACCTTGGCTTTTCTCGATGGTAAACCTCATGCAGATCCTGTCTGATCTGACGGCTGACGGTATTTCTAAATGAGATCCAACGACTGTGGATCTCTGTCTTCCTTCTCTTTTGTGAACTCCTGTATCTTGATCTTTGTTGCACGTGTGCTCCTCGACGTTGTTCCTCCTGAGATTTCACTTCTGAATCCCCAAGGGATTCTTGGACTCTTGCGCCTCTGCAGAGTCTTCACATGCACACTCTGATCCTGCCATCTTCACTGTTGTACTTAAGCCATCATCACTACTGTACTTGCCATCAATGACAAGTCTACGCTGCCTGTAAAACATGCCAACAATCCTTTGTACATTCTTCCTGTACCCATGCCATCTTCATTGATGTGCTTGCCATCAATGACAAGCATATGCTACCTGTTAAACATTTCCAACAAAGTGTTATTGTTATAGATTACCTCACAGGGGTGGATAAAACTAGTTGTTTTGATAAACTTCTTCCAACTAAGCTAGGTTTTTTTATCTAGAGAGTATTGAAAAACTATTTTAACTTAATCGAGCTAGTATTATGTAAGGACCCAAAAAAATGGGGCCCAAATTTGCATCTAAACAAAATCTTGCAAAAGGAGGCACTTATAAATAGGATAAAATCAACCTACTTAGAAATGGATGGTATGCACAATATTTATTTGTTTCTTGAGATTTTTTACTTAGAATATTAATGGAATCTACAATGGAAGCATTGCAAGACATCAAGGGATTTCAACGGCCTTGAGGATATCCACAAAGAAATGGATAACCTTTTGTATGGATGGATGGGATTAATAACTAACAAAAAAAGAGTAAAAATGATATACTTTAATATTGACAAACTCATTTAAAGGATACTCTACTAAAAAATTAGGATATGTGTATATTTTTATAAATGAAACATTGGCAAAGAAAAAATAAATGGAGAATAAAAGAAAATATAGATAAGTTATTCCACACCTAAAGTTATTTTTTTCTTCTACATTCTAATACATAAAAATATATTAACAACTAAAAATTAAGAAAAATAAAGGAACATGTGGTCCCTCTATTGTGTCCTTTACCAATCAAAAGAGGCAACCAATTAATACTTGTTTCTATTCAAATGCATATTCATCGATAAAAGTTTGGAAATGTGAGGAAGGGAAGAAAAATTACCTTCCAACATCATCCTATAGAGATGGCACAGATTATAAGGATTGGAAGTCTCTATAGCCATTCATGTTGGAGGGGAAACCACTTGTAACCCAAATTAAGACTATTATTAATAAATATTAATACTAATACACCTGGGATTTTGTCCACATTTCATTTCTTGGGTGATGAATTGCATCACATCTATTTCATTTGCTATTAATAAATTGTGCATCCTCTCCTTTCTTYGCTCTGAAAAGAGGACATAGATAGGGGTTCCCATTGTCCCYCATCCTCTTCCTATTAGTTTYTAAAGGCTTGAGTAGATCATTAAAGGAGKCCACCAAAAATCGYKATTTCAAAGGGATAAATGTAGGAAACTTCCATCATGTCACATGTTTGTTGTTTGTAGATGRTATCCTCATTTTTTGTGAAGGTTCAAWYARAGTGGTTGAGAATATGAAACAAATTATTGACCTTTTCTACATGGCCACRGRCATGAAAATAAATATCGAAAAATCAACAATATCCTTTTSAGGCATCTATGAGATGGAAAAAATCTTCATCACATAATTYCCCCCCTACAATATGGTTGAATTAGATGCTAGTTTGAAATATTTGATCTTCCAACTAAAGGAATATANNNTATATATATATATATATATATATATATATATATATAAAGTGTGGTTGGAAATGGTTGATAGCACATGTGGAGAAAAAAATAAACACTTGGTGTAATTAGTGGCTATCTAGAGGGGGTCATMTGGTTTTSGTTAAAGTAATYCTAGAAGATATTCCAGTTTATTGGAYGTTGCTCGCATGGATCCCAASATATATCTAGAAAATATTATGAGMTTATGTTACGGGTTCATTTTGTCAAGGATCAAGAAAASAAGGCATTGTTTTGGTATCTTGGAAAAAAMTCGCATTACCAAARGCACAAGGARGTTGGGATTTAAAGAGTATTTTCCTTTTTCTAAGMCTTTAGCTACAAAGAAYGTGTGGTGATTAATAMAAAGTACTAGGTTGTGGGMTCAGGTTATTAAAGGAAAATACATAGCTTTATATTCAATGAAGGAATGGGTTAGAAATCCTATAAAGGGAATCCTCAATGCCCTGATTATATGAAAGGYRGTTAATACAACATTTCTAGTGGTTGGGAATTGGTTGGTGTGGAARGTGAKACAAATTCCAAATTAGTTTATATCCATGGATCAAAAGTGGGGTAATTCATAGGTTACCTCCACAAAATGATATGTGATATAAGAGGAAGGATTCTTTACACCTTAAGGAAGAATTCTAGTTAGGATAAGACTATTATATGGAAACAGACTTGGTTTTCCTAGAGGGAGACCGGTCTAAGGGAGAAGGATGAAATAACTTGGAAGATCCACATGGATAACTAATAAGATTATTTTGTAATACTAAGAGATGAAGAGGATCATATTTTCTGTTCATTAAATCCTATAGGGGACTATGTCCCAAGTATTGGATATAAAGCTTTAATTGTCGAGGAAAGTGAGGATTTATAGGTTTGGTTGTGGAATTAGTTTGGAAATAAGTGTCTAACAAAATCCAAAATATTCATGTGGTTTTTCTTGGACAAAAAATCTCTAACATGGGATCTACTTCAAAAGAAGAACATTATAGGTCTTGGAAGAAATGAATTTTCATCTTATCATATCTTTCCCTTATGCAAAGCAAGTCTAGAATTAAGTGGAAGGACTGGCGAATTTAAAAAATGTATGGGATGGGAATTCCATTGAGGAGGATATTAAGATCTAGTGCACAAACAGGGAAACTAGAAGGTATAGAGATATTCCATTAAATATTGCTTGGGGAATTTGGATGGCTAGAAATTCAAAATTGTTTGAGGATAAGGATACTTTACCTCTTAAATGTGGTTTTCAAGGCCTAAATATACTATCTACATTTGAAAAGTTATAAGACAAACAATATGTTAAGCAATCAATTGAAGAATATATTCATATATACTTTATATGGGCATACTTTGATGGTTCTTCTCAAGGGACCCCCCTAGGCGTGGGGTAGGGATGATTTTTTGTCTCTCTGTGACCCATAAAATAGCTTTCAAAAATGGAGTTGTAAAAGAAACAAATATTTTTTGTGAATTGTTAGTGCTTAAGTTGGTTTTGATGTTGGCCTAAGAACATGGAGAAACACATAAAAAAATATTTCCAGATTCGCTCCTTGCAATAAAATGGATGAGACAGTAGTTAACCCTAATAAATTTCACTATCCAAACTTTGCTTCTTAATGTATGGTCCTTATAGTCTCCAACTTTTGTTTCTTAACATATGGTCCTTATAGTCAGACTTCACTCATATTTATTATGCACATATCTATAGGGATAGGAATGGGATAGGAGATGGATTATAAAAACTAGGGCTCGAGTTGGACAGAGTCTATAAATTCTCGGAAGATAGACAAGCACAAAAAATAAATACTTTCATGATCCTTGGCTATAAATTTACACACTCTTACTTCAATTTTGTGTTTTTCTTTCTGAGTTTATCTCATGAATAATGGATGAAACATACATGGATTGTTAGTTGGTACTTTTTTTGTTGATAAATAGGGATCTAATTATGAGATAAAACAATTTGTTAGGGGGGAAGGTTAATTCCATCTTGATTCAATTATTAGTTTTCTTATGTAAGCGGACAATTGCTGAGCTTTTCATATGAGTTGGGCTTTTTGGCTAAGTGGCAGTTTTAATATGGTTGATAAGATACAATGGACATTTATCTTCCTCTAGTAGATTACTCTAAGGAAGTACAGAAAGATGTAATGACATGAAAACTTTGAAAATAAGCCAGTTGGATTAGGTGGGCGGCCACCAATCTCCACCTGGAAGTTGTGTAGGCCTTTAGACAACCCCGGAGTGTAGAACCCACAATTACAAAGAATTACAAAAGAATGTGTTGAACTAAAAACTGTCAAGAGGATCCAATTGGAATAGGTGGGTGGCCACCAATATCCACCTAGATCAATCCTCCCCCCTTAAGAAGAAATGATCTCCATTTCATTGAGTGTCCCCATCAGGTGAGGAAACTTCTGCTGAATTTGGCCCTAGGTGAGACACTTGCCTTGGTGTAGGAGTTTCCCTGCCTTGACAACCCGATAAAGTTGGATCCTTTGTTGGTGAGTGATTTTGACCTGTGTGTCCACTATATGATCACTGGATGCATGTTCCATGCAGTCAGGGTTGAGATTTGTTGGTGTCAACTATTCTACGATATCTGAGGTGCCCAATAATGGTGGAAAATATTACCAAAGGAGGTCCACATTGAACATTAGGTGCAAGAACAGGAAGGGTGGAGTGTTGAGCTCAAAATCATTTCTACCCACAGCCTTGGTGACAGTGTAAGGCCCATAGCGAAGTGGGAAGAGCTTCTGATGGGGCCATGTAAGGCATTATAATTTAAAATGTAACCAGACCTTGTCTCTCACCTGAAACTGGTGCGGTACTTGGTGTTGATCATGGTGTTGCTTGTACTTAGCATTGGATTTCTGCAAAATCTCATGGACCTGTTGGTGAATGTGTTAAATATGCTCAATGAATCTGGTGTCTTTGTCTGCCTCAGACTGAACATGGAAAAATTTTGCATGTGTGGTTACAAGAGGTAGTGCAACATCAAGGGGACCCAAGGGTTGTAATCTTAGTCCCACCTGAAATGGGATATGTTCCGTGGAGCTATAGAGATCCATGTTGTAGCTATGCTAAACATAGGGAAGACACTCATACCATTTATGTGTATGCTTAGAGTTGTACATGTGCAGGATGTGCACAATCATCTGATTGATGACCTCGGCCTGGCCATCATTTTGGGGGTGGAAAGAAGTGGATTTATTGAGCTTGGTGTCCAACAGTGACCAGAGAATCGACCAAATGTGTTGAGGAACCTTCTTTCCTGATATGAGGTGATGGTCTGTGGTATCTGAAAATGGACCCACACCTGTTCAAAGAAGAGCTTGGAAGTATATACTGTTGTGATGCTCTTCTTGCAGGCTATGATAATGGCCATCTTAGAAAACCAATCAACCACCACAAATACACAATAATTGTCATGCTTGGTGGACGGAAGGCCAGACATGTAATCCATCAATATGGATTCCCAAGGCCTCTTGGGAGTAGGAAGAGGAGTGTATAATTTGTGCTTCTTGATGGTTGGCTTGGGAATGGCACAACTAGTGCAAGATATGATATACTTGTTGACGTCTTGTCGAAGTTTTGGCCAATAAAAATGTTTTTGTAGAATGACCACATTTTTCTCCACGTTAAAATGTCTTTCCATCTAACTGTAGTGAGCCTCCCAAATCATATTTGCATGCTTGCTTATGGGAACATAGAGGTGGCCCAGGTGGCATAAAATTCCATCTTGGATGTGAAAATCTATGACATTCACTCCTGTACCCAAGAGTTGATAGGTGGTGGAAAAGTCAAGGTCACATTGATAATGTTGGGGCCACTTAGATGCCTCATGCCCATAGAAATGGAGCACTATGGTGAGTGCAGAAAAGGAAGGACAATCGAGGCATTCAGTGACATGATTTTTGCTCCTTGTTTTATACTTGACGTTGAGATGGAACTGTTGTAGATATGTGGACAACTTTTGATGGCAGTCGTTCTGCAGCTTCCCTTGTGTCCATATGAACTGCAGAGGCTTGTGATCAGTGTGGATGATTGTATCCTTTCCCATAATGTAATGTTTCCATTGACGACAGGCTTGCACAATGGAATACATTTATTTTTCATAGGTGGGGTATTTTCGGACAGTATTTGAGAATGTCTCACTATGGTATGCTACCAAATGACCATGCTGAGTGAGAACTATGCCTACAAGATAGTTGAAGGCATCATTCTTTATCTGGAACAGTTGTTGAAGATTAGGTAAAGAGAGTACTAGAGCTAAGCACAAGTGATGCTTCATATCATCAAATGCTTGTTGTTGTGTTTGCCCCCATGCAAACTTGTCATTGCCATCGACCTTGGTTACTTGGATAAGGGCCCATGCAATATCAGAGAATCCCAACATGAACCTTTGGTAGAAGTTGATAAGTCCCAAGAAGCTTCGAATCTCGGTTAGTGTGGTCGGGGTTGGCCAGTCACGAATGACTTAGATATTAGTTGGATCCGCTTATACCCCATGCTCATCAACAATGTAGCCCAAGTATTGAACCCTATTCATGCCAAAGGAGCATTTTTCCAAGTTGGCATATAGCTTGTATTGTCGCAGAGTTCCCAAAACATTTTGAATATGTTGCATGTGGTCCTCCCAAGTTTTGTTGAGGATGAGAATGTCATATGGATATACCACCAAAAAAGAGTTGGTGGAGGGTCTCAATACATCATCCATCAATATCATGAAATTTTTTGGTCCATTTGTTAAGCCAAAGGGCATGACCAGCCATTCGAAGAGACCTTCTTTAGATTTGAAAGTTGTCTTCCATACATCAGTTAGTTCGATGGGAATCTAGTGGTAACCAAAACTTAGGTCAATCTTGTTGAATAACTTTTCCCCTTTGAGTTGGTAAAGAAGGTCATCAATTCGGGGAATTGGGTACTGGTTACAGAGTGTGATTTTGTTTAATGCTATGTAATCAATGCATATCTTCCAGGTCCATTACTTCTTATGTACTAGCACAATTGGGCTTCCGCAAAGGGAGAAGATGGGTTGAATGTTCCCTTTTTGAAGCATCTCTTGGATCTGGCGCTTGATTTCATCATTTTCCATTAGTGAGAGATGATAGACTGGTCCATTAGGTAGTGGTGCATTGGGGGTTAGATCAATTGGATGCTTGACTTGGCAGTATGTCGGTACCCCAGTGGGTGAGGAGAAGATGTCTTTTTTCTCTTCCACGATCCCATCCACTTGATTTTGCTGCAAAGAGGGGCTCTGCATAGAGGTCACGACTGTGGTGGAGAACTTTTGTTGACTACAAGCATAGATCACAAAGAAGACAAACTTCTCGGTCTGTGAAATGACCTTACTGCATTGCTTAGCAGATATTAAAGAAATAGTGGTAGATGGAGCTACCTCTGGTATCTTGTACAATTGTCTACCCAAAGTAATAATAACATTGTGGGGTCTAGACTCATACACAACATGTCACTTCCAAAAATATGGTTGGCCTAAAATAACATCACAAAATTCAAGGGGATAAATATTACACAATACCTCATCTTTGAAGGGCTTGATGTTGTAGGGTAGATGACATTGTTGGTTGACGTGGAGATCTTGTCCTTAGCAAAGTTAGCCAATGGTGTAGGGCTCTAGGTGAAGTGTTATTGGTCGGTCCAACTACTTGACAACCTCTGTTGAAATCACGTTCTTTTCACTGCCTCTATTGACAATGAAATGCAGTGGAGTCCCCTTTACCCACATATGTGAGTGAAAGAGGTGTTCCCATTCCTCTGGTTCTTCTGGTTCACTTGGTTGTACTTTGGTGGTAACGATAGTGGCACTGGGTTCAACATCAATGATTCGATTCCCACTTTCTGGATTTGATTTAGAGTCACATTTTTCCTCTGACTCAGAAGATTTCAGCTCGACCACCAGTGAATTCTTGGAGTGACATTCTTCGGTGTTGTGCCAAGGGATTTTATGGTATTCACATCATTTTCTTGTGTCCTTCTTTGACTTCTGATTACCTTTCTTGGGATGTAGATTAGACTGGTTTTCCTGAGAGTGGCCATATTTTCTCTGTCCCTTGTTTTTTGGGTTAGGGGCACCTTTTCCCTACTTCGGATGTGAGGATTTTGTAGATCCAAACTCTCACCTCTTATACTTAATTTTTTTCTCGATCTTGACAGCATATCTATAAGCCACACCTAATGATGTGATGCCCAGAAAATCCATTTATGTTTGAATGTACCTATGAAGATAGTCGTGGTATTTGAGCATTGAATGTTGTTCAAATTATTTGATAACCAATTTGGTGTAGAGGGTATGGAAAATATTGGTGAAATCTAGTACTATCTTGTCCCTTTCTTAACACAATGTGGTCCATCTTGTGTATTGGTCCTCGTAGCTTCCAACAGGGTAGTATTGTTCTTTAATGTCATCCTTGAAGGAATCCCATGTGGGGGAAACCACAAATATTGCAGATTCCTCTATGGGCCTTTTCTCAGAGTAAGTATCCCACCAGTCCTTAACATGGGGGACGATCTTGAGGAGTGCAAAAGTAATATTTTCCCTGTCGGCAAAATTGTGGACCGAAAAATACCCTTCGAT
Source organism: Picea glauca (assembly GCA_000966675.3). Classification (NCBI taxonomy): domain Eukaryota; kingdom Viridiplantae; phylum Streptophyta; class Pinopsida; order Pinales; family Pinaceae; genus Picea; species Picea glauca. The sequence goes on from JZKD02S1673959.1 coordinate 61,588, forward strand.
TAGATTCATCCATTTGTCTACAACATTTGCATATATCAGTCCTTCAAATAATGGAATATCAAAATCTACTTATACCTTGAACGAGGTTGCATGGACGCTTGATGAAGATGCATCTCTTGTGGGAAACTTCTAAAGGATCTGTGCAAAGTTGTCCATCATTTTGTTTCTTTGTCATGCAAGAGATTCCTCAAGCAACATTTTAAAAGGATATCCTACTCCATCATATTTCTTCTCGTCCCCCATGGGTTGTTTTTGAGCTTGACATGGCCAATATTGCAAAGGCTCGACGGGTTCGAGTCCCAACTTCTTGTACCCAGATCTTGTTGGGGATATGCATGAAGAAAAATAAATGAAGAGCATACCACTTTGATACCACTGATCTAGATTTATGAGTGGAACTAAAGGAATAATAGACTGAATACAATAACACAGAGATACGGAAAACAACAAAAGATATCTAGTGAGCAATAACTTCTATTGAATAAATAAAATAGGCTGAAAATATAAAAATGCAGAACTAAAACAACTTGCTCGACTGGTGGTAGCTATATCTGAGAAGAGATGTTGCTACTACGCACATCCATCTAAGCAGAATGATTACAATGAGGCTCCAGAGACATTTTTAACATTACTCATGAATTCCAAAACTCTAGGCATCCAAAAAGATAACCCTAGGAGATGAAACAACAAAATTTATGTGGGCCCTGATGGGTAAGTTGGTACCTCAACTTCTCGGGGTCGTACTTTTACATACGACCTATGTTTTAGGTGTGTGATAGCTCATTGGAAAGGTATTTTCGAGAACTGCACATTATGCCATCAAACTATAGCTATGTCTATAGTTTAACTATGGCAATACAAAAAAACATTGTTTAGGGCCCCAAAATGACCCTACAAGTACATAAAGATGTATTGAAGTTGTGTAGTGCTTCAGAAAACCCCGGAGTGTAGAACCCACAATTACAAAGATTTACAGAAGAACATGTTGAACTAAAAATTCTCAAGAGGAGATAGTTGGAAGAGGTAGGTGGCCACCAATATCCACTTGGATCATTAGTCGAGTTGGCCAACATGGGTCAAGTTGCCTAATTTACCTTTATATTTTTGGAATTATAAAGGACTCAGATCCATCAGGGAGGTTTTGGGTTCTTTCATTTCTGTGGATGAGAGGTACAAGACTAGTGGGTATAGATTGGTTGCTTATATTATTATGGATATGGACCCTCATAATGGGTTATTTGAATCTATGGATCTGGTTCATGGTGACAAAAGATACACACAAACACTTGATTATGTTAATATTCCTTTTCATTATGCAATATGTCATCGAGTTGGTCATGTCGTTAAGGATTTCAATTTAATTTTTCATGACAATTATCCAAAGAAGGATTAGGAGTTATTGGTGACAGAGGGTTCATCCAGTCATAGTCTTCATATTCCTCAAGGTGAGCAGGGGTCTTCTTTTCCTATTTTTTAGAGAGTCAATGAAATCCCTAGTATGATTTCACCAAATGATTTTCTATATATTGTTCAAGAGGAAAAAGTGGGGATCATTCCAAGCATATTGATTCAAATGGTACTAGAAAAAGTTCTTCCAAAGGACCTTTTTGGTTCTGATATTTCCACTTTTCTCCCTCGTAGTGGTCAAATATCCAAGCTATTTAGATGGAGAGATTGTATCAAAACTTAGTCTCGAGTTATTCACACTCCTTGCTTATCCCTCCTTCAAATTTTTACATTTATATGTTCGTTAAAGGAAATTTTGTATTTGAGAATATGCATTCCTTCGGAACTATCATTGGGGGGTTCCTTTACTTGTTTATGTTATGGATCTGGGTGCCTCTAATTCAAGATTATATTTTTCAAAGGACTTCGAGTCGAAATATTTCGAACTACAAGGTAAGTTGAATCTAAGTGGGTCAACCTCCTCATCCTCCTCTTCAAGGTAGGACCCTTATAATATTCGTCCTCAGGACCAAGCCCCTCCTGCCTTTTCTTATAGGGGTTTGGGATGTAATGTTTTTAAATATATCATTTAATATAGAATTGGTTATAAATATACACTTAAGATTTCTTAGGAGCGAGCTTCCTAAGAGGTATCAAAGGGTTAGAAATGGATCATCTCAAGGGTCCTTAGAGTAGGATGCACCCCCCCATCCCTTCCTCATGAAAATTTTGTCAGAAAATATTTTAGGCCTTGGGGGAACACCCAAAAAACTTTCCCTAAAGTGGTTGTTGTATCTAGATAAGCTTGCCATGATTTTTGTATAGGAAATTATGGGGGGGGGAACTCCCCTGTCATTGATGAGATGATCAATATTCTCCTAGGTTGATCTTTTATGGACATTGATGCACCAAGATATTCCAGAGTTTTATTAACTATTTATTCTTCTAATTGTGTTTTTTGCAATAGTTTTTCCACTCATTATGGTTTGTTTATAGAACATTACTACAAATATTTGGATCACTCTCTATCTCTTCAAACTATTTAAGGTCCCTATGTGGGACGGGAGAAATTTTGGAATCATACCCTAGGTTCTTATTGTCTTCATTCAGATTCTACTATAATTGGAGGAGATTTGAATCTTACTATGAGACGAGAGTAAATTTGGGTCAAAAAGCCAGAGATGATGTGTTGGATAACTTTTTTCTTCATAAATTTGAAATGGAAAGTCTTGTAGACATTGAACCAATAGTTTTGAAGCCTACTTGGAGTAACAAAAAAAGTGATCCTAAGGGGGGTTTGAAGTGTCTATATTGTTTTTTTATTCATCACAACCTGCATGCAAGATGTAAGTGATATTTGATATTGGGTTGGTAAAGTGAAGTGCTCTTCCACTTTCCCATCTATCTATAGTTGGCCAAGTCACTCAGAAATCTAGGATCTCATTTTAAATACAATTATTCTTGGGAAAAAGTGGAGGAATTTCACAATTTTTTCAATGATAAGTGGGATCATTTTCAGGTATATTCAAATGAATCGACCAACTCTCAATTCGTATCCTCCCTTCACAAACATAAAATTGCAGTGTTAGCATGGGCTAGGCAAAGAAGAAAGACCAATGATCATAATCTTTGTCAAATTGAAAGTGATTTGGAATTCGTTTACAATATGTCTCATCTTGGGTAGGGGATTCAGGAGGAGATGGAATCATGTCGATATTTGGAAGCTCAGAGGTATTCTCTTCTATTGGAGCAAGGTTTGTCCCCTGAAAAGTAGGGCTCTTTGGATTTCGTTCAAGGACCAAAATTATACCAGTCATAGGTGTAATACCAACTCGATATGGGAATTAAAGGATTTCAAAGGTAATAAGGTGTGTGGATTTCAACAATTAATAATGCTTAGAGTCAAGCACTTTTTAACATTATTTAAGGAGCCACGACATACAAAGGTTGGGGATATTCATAAATTGATTTCATTTTTCCCCCATTTGATAGAGGAGGAAGATAACATGGAGTTATTTCATGAAAAATCCAAGGAAGAGTCACAAGAAATAATAGCTAGCTTCAAAAGGGACAAAATCCCAAGTTCGAATGGGTGGAACATGGATTTTTATAAGGATTTCTTTGATATCATTGGGCCTAATCTTCTTCGATTGTTGGAATAAATCTTTCCTTCTAGTAATTTTGTGCATAGCATCAACTCTACATTTCTAGTAGTTATCCCAAAGTCATATAATCCTGATTCATTTGAATAGTTCAAACCAATTACTCTATGCAATGGGCTCTATAAGATAATGGAAAATATTATAGTAGTATGAATCAAACCATTTCAAGAATTTTCCATCACTCAAGGTCAATTAGGCTTTCTACATGGTCATCTCATCCATGAGGCGACATGATCAGCACAAGAATGTGTTCATTCCATCAAAATTCTTAAGAGTCTGATTTCAGTTATAAAAATTGACTTACATAAGGCATATGACTGAGTGTCATGGTTATACATTAGGCTTCTTCTCTTTCACATTGGTTTTGATCTCAGTATGGTTAAGTGGATAATTTTATGTCTTACAATGGTATCCTTTGCGGTATTGATAAATGGAGTGGGTGCCCTTTCTTTCACCTAGATCATGGCCTGTGTCAATGTTTTCCTCTCTTTCCTTATCTTTTCTTGTTGGTTATTAATGGTCTAATTAGGTTAATAGCTTATGATAAATGTTCCCACTATTTACAAGGTTTTCTTGTAGGAAGAAAGGAAATGTTAACTCATCTTCTCTTTGTAGACGACATCCTTATTTTATGTCTGTGTGTGGGTAACAAAGGTATAATTCTACAAGAGACTTTGAATCTGTTCTATGATTCCATGGGTATGATCATAAATTCTTCCAAGACTATTATTTATTTCTCAAGGATAGAGGAGGAGCAAAGGGTTGTAATGAAAAAAAAATCAATTTCCCTTCGAGGGACCTACAGAAAGGGTTTAAATACCTTGGATTTGTTCCTAATCCTAATAACTTTGGAATTGTGGATTGGCATTAGATGTTAAAAAAAATTGAAAAGTGAATAAATCTTTGGTGTAAAAAATGGATTTCATGGGGGGGAATTTAGTACTCATTAATTCAGACATCAAAGTGATTCTAGTGTATTGGCATTTGTTGGTCAAGATTCAAAAAAATATTGTGACAAGGATGATGAAGTTGTATTTTAGTTATTTTTGGAAAGGGAGTATAGAGTACTTGGGGTCTCATCTAGTCAATTGGAAGGTTCTCTCCAAAGCCAAAAATATTTTAGTCTGAGGGCTTAAGGATATATTAGTGTTCGGGTGGGCATTGGCAACTAAATATCTCTGGGTTTTTTTAACAAGGGATAGTTTTTGGTGTTGTATTTTGGTGGATAAGTATATAGCACCTAACTAAATTATTGATCGGATCAGACAGCCAATCAAGTGTATACCCAATGCCTCCATTCAATGGAGAACTATTGTGCAAGTATTTCTAGTCATTAGAAAGTATCTGGCGTGGAAGGTTGGTGAAGGGAAGCAGGTTCATCTCGGGTTGGATGTTATTATCGGTTGTGGTAATGGTTATAGATTGGAAGAAGAGCATATTGTAAACACTACATTAATGAACTTATGTCATCAATTGAAACATGTTTCAG
>JZKD02S1673959.1:105835-123621 GCA_000966675.3 Picea glauca
CTAGGGCGTGGGCTTAATTCTTGGCATTTGTTTTTTTTTTGTTATTTTTTTTTAAATTTGTTTTTTTTAATGTTTCATTTTTTTAATGTTTTTAATACTATTTTTTTATTTTGTTTGAAATTTGTTTTTTTTAATGTTTTTTGTTTTGTTTTAACACATGTTTCTTAATGTTTTTAATATATTAATTATAATAATAATAATATATTTTTTAAGGTCACGGCCAAGCCAGACACCAAATTGGTGTATGAGACCTCCTCCGCCCAACAATTTTACTGGTAAAGTCTACCATGACCATGAATTTTTACCATTGCGCAATCTGTGTGGCCTACCACATGATCAAAATACTTGCATGGTATCCAAAAAAGTTTTTCAACAAGTTAGTGAGATTAACAAGGATGGACCTAGTGACTTAAACCACTATATTGTGGGTGAGTGGCCTGACATGATCTATAATGTTTCCAACTCTCCTAATGAAAAAGAGAAAGGAGTGAAGGGAAAGGGTCTAGATGTAGCTACAATTGCTAGAGATTTAGAACCCAAACCATCCCAAGAAGAGATAAGAAGGAGGATCTGAGAGAAGGATTGGGTCGCATATCAATCAAGGGGTATCATTAATGTCCAAATGGGATATAGGATCCATGACTAGGTTATTTATGAACAAATAATTAGTATTAAGGTCTAACCAATGTCAAGGGAGATAAATAATGGCATTATGTCCTAAATGAAGAGTCTCGAGTCAAGCAAAAAAAAGAAAAACCATGAAGATTCTCCAGTTATGTCATTGAAATCATCCTTGAACCATGACATGTGACCTTCATAGGGTATATTTGGCCTACTAGATGAATATGGGTGCCATGATTCAACCACAACAAAGGCCATAAAAAAGAGCATGTCTCGGATCCACACATGGCATAGTTATTGGGTACATCATGGTTAGGGTTTTGTATCACTTGAGTGGGATATGAGGGCCCTAAATGACACTTATTAGGCTCAATCGTCATGAACAACACCTAGAAACCACAACACAATCCCTCTCTAGGGGGTCCTTAGTATCAGAGTTGGATAAGGACACCATTAGGAGGTTTTTTGCAGTAAGGACAGGTAGAGAGGCCTTAACCAACACATCACTCATTTGTAAGGCTTCCTTGAAGGCCTCCAAGCTATAGGATACATGTGCCATGAGTAGGTTTTGTTCTCTACAAATGGGTATTAGCACCTAAAAATGGTTAAGGGGTGAGTAAAGGAATGAAGCCATAATTGAACCTTCTCAAGCTCATGTGCCATTAACAACACCTAGACCATAACCTTTTATATGTTTTTCATACTACATATGGGTCTCGGGGCCTTGACCATGGTTGTGGTAGGGAACAAGACTCAAGCCCTTAACCTGCATGGTCAAGGGAGGGAAACAACAAATCAAGCCCCAAACATCTCATATATAGCTCAATCACCATAAAAAAGTCCTCAGATCACCACAAAAGACCATGGATGGGTGAACAAGTCATCAAGAGCCTTGAACAAGTCCTCAAACCAACATAACAGAACTTTGGCCTTTAAGAGGGATATAGGCATCATGATTAGGTTTTGTACATTGAAAATGGGTGTAGAGGCATAAACATGGGAATTTGGAAACAATGGCCTAAACCCTTAACTAAACCTTATTGAGCTCAACCACCATCGTCAACACCTAAAAAACATGACACAAGTCCTCTCTAGGGAGTCTTTGGCATCTAAGTTGAATATGGGTGACATTATGAGGTCTTATTGATCATCATATATGGGTCTTAGGTTCATGAATATAGTTGATGAAAGGAAACAAGAGTCTTCAACCCCAAACCTTGCTTATCAAGCTCAAGAACCATAGACAAATAGTCAAACCACCACATATGACCTATGTAACATATCATTCACCTCCAAGTGGAATTTGGGCACCATGAATAAGTTAGTTTTAAACCAAGAATGGGTCTCAATGTCTAACCAAGCTCAAGGGAGGGAAACAARGGAMTTGTTYCCTAAGTGAACATTCTTAGGCTTAACATTATTAGAGTGGATAAGGTAGTYRTGTTACTATTTCCTTTCATTGAGTGAGAGTGAGAAAAAATGCATAGTGTTGGTCTCTTGGAAAAAAGTAGCAATTCCCAAATCACAAGAAGGATGGGGTCTCAAGAATATCTTTTTTTTCTTAAAGTATTTAGTTGATAAAAATGTTTGGAGTCTTCTCCAAGGTACCAAATTATGTGTGCATGCCATAAAGGATAAATACATAGCTCCAAATTTAGTGGAGGACTAGGTCATAATTCCTATTAAAAAATACCAAAATTCCTCGGTTATTTGAAAACCAATTATCACATCATTCCCCCTTATTGGAAATTTCTTGGTATGGCATGTTGGAAAGGGAGATAATGTCCAATTAGGGTTGTAATTGTGGGTAGGAATCATAGAATCCTTCAATTTACCTATTCCCCTCATTCAATAAATAAATCATAGAGGCTTCAATACTCTGAGGAAAATTTCAAAAGAACCCATTGAAACATGTAGTTTGTTACAAGGGAAAAACTCTCTATGGCCAAGGGTAAACCACAACAGACATGTATGACTGAAGAAATAAACTCAACTCCAACATGTGATATATAAACTAATGTGCAATACGAGGAAGAATCCTACCTCGATCCAATTGTTTGATGTCGTTCCACCGTTGAGCACTTTGACCCAAAGATTTACACCTACAAGAAGTTCTCAACAAACAAGCGATGCAAGTATATAGTGACAATATATAAAATGAGTTGGCACATCAGATAGAACAATCCATTAATAAACATTAAAAGCATGCCCATGGATAATAATCATATATTTGCAAGATATCGATAGGACGGGAAAGGAGTATTTCTATTAATAATTGATCAACAGAAGTATCAACATTATAGACTTCCGTGTTGGCACAGTTCGAAACCAAGAAACCAAGTTCCTTCCAACTGGGTCTCCACCACTTCAATCCTCCACCAAAGGCAAGCTCATAGGAAAGAGGTAATGAGGTCCTCTTGACAATAAGGAAAGAGCTTGGGGGATGAACACTGTGTTCAAACTTGAGGGACAAAGGGATGCAAACTCAATATGAAGTAATTTCCCCAGAGTAACTTTTCTCTCAAAGTTGAATGCTTTCTCCTCCTTTTCCATAGCTCAAAATTGTGCTCTTATAGCCTCTAGAATGAAATTGAAGGGCTGATTCGGAACGTTTCTAGTATATGGAAGGCCAAAGATTGGATATCTTTTGTCATGACATGGAAACCCGACCTCATTTTGTATTTTCTAGCACAAATCCTGATATACGCAAGTTGTAGTGGAGCAACAAGCATATACGCATCTTGAAAAGTAGTTAGGGAGCATATATGTCGAAAAATATATATTTTTGGCTCTGGATTTATCAAAAAGGGGTTGACAAGTCTACATAGGGAAATGGAAAAAGGCCCTCTATGCAAGATAGAAATGGTGAGGCAAATCCTGCTATAACATATGACCCCTAATGTGTGAGATCAGAGGAGTAATTGTGATGGTCGAAATACATTATAAGTAACCCAGAAGTGGAGTGGTAGAGAACCAGTTGGACGAACTCAATTTCTCATTACATTATGTACTGACTTTGCATACATGGCTGCCAAGAATACAATGCAGATCCATGTGGAAAATATACCAACAAGTGTTCATGGCCATGAGTAGGCAAGTATAAATGTGGTTACATGCCAATAGTTGTCATAGTCATGAAAAAGGCCCAATGAAAACAGTCTCAAAATCAATCTGAAAATATATGGATACCATCGAGTACAATCTAATCTCCCATGATCGTTGAAGTCAAGTAGGTGTTGGTCCAATGAAATGGAAGAAAAATCTCAGGAAAGTTACATCCACAAAGTGATGTCTTCAAGTCTTTAATACAATCTACCAATGGTGCAAGTCTACATCATGTGAATAAATGAGTTGAGGTCGAACATGATGAGACATCGTTTGATTACCAGTCATTGAGGTATACCATTAACAAATGTGAGACAACCTACCAATGATGAAAGTAGGTATCAAGGCACCGAGTACATCTCTACAAATGTGAATAAAGGAGTTGGTGTCGAACACTTGAGAGATCCATTGATCAGGAGACATTGATGTATTCTCATCCATCAATGGAAAGAGAGCCTACCACTAATGACTGAAAGCCTCAAGGTACTCATAAAACTATAGGTCTCGTATCCAGAATACATGAGTTGAAGTCGATGGAAAGAGACCCGCTAAAAGGAGAGCATCAAGGCATCTCTCATCAGTCAGCACGAGGAACAAAGCAGGAGCTTCATGATTTGGTGGAGATCAGATGAAGAACATGTTCATGAATCAACAACCCTGTGTGCCTTTCACGTGTGCCAAATGCAAGTGGGACACGAAAAATACCCTCTGAATAGAAACCAATGATGAAAATTGTTGACAAAGGCGAGGAAACCACCAATAAGGCTAATGGCATCCAAGACACTGAACGAATCCCAAAGTGTGAATAGATGTCTTATCATTGAACACAAGGGAAACCACCCAGTCAATGACCCATGATGAAATGTCGATTGTTGGGTTCAAGGTGACCTACCAATGATGAAAGTAGGGATAGGGTGCATCATAAGACCAAAGTATCATGTGATTCTGAAACAAACTGAGGGTATGGTCGACATGAAAAGTCAAGATTTCTGAGGACTGGCCAACACAGGTTGATAGACTTCCTTTGAACAAGAGCATGAGACATATGGTGGACTCCGACAACATAGACTTAATGATGTGACAACTAGATGAAGGAGGAATCCATAATGTTCTCTATAGTGACTGGAAGATTAACCAGTTGGTAGAGAAAATTCTGTAACAAGATCAGCTTCCTAAGGCCATGCTAAACCCAAAATTATGATGATGCAAGGACTCAATAACTTTGTGCTATGTTCAAAGGTGACACGACTGCTGCCAATTACAGTATAGTACTCCCTTCCCACCCATATTTTTTAATTTTTTCATAACAAGTGAATGCTATGATACAGAGGAGGGAACGAGTGTCGCAAGTAAGAAAAACTAGTTCCAATAGTGGAACGTACCTATGCTCAATGCAAGGAAATGCATGCGGGAGATGGACACTCGGGGTGATGTTCCTTCCAGGGTATAGGGTGTCAAATTGTGAAGGATATAAACAAGGCTCTACTTGGTTAAGGAAGCAAACTTCTTGGGCCGTGGTTTATAATGCAAAGCGAGAACTGGCTAAAGGTTCAATACTGAAAGCAAGGGCATGAGATGCAATCACAATTTAACGCCAAAAATGTCCTTTTTTATATCTTTTAGTCTACTTGGTGTGAAAAAAGGGGTAAACTTGTGCCAAATAGACATCTTTTCAAATCCAATTTACGAGTGTGAAAAATACAAGTTCACTCGGCAATCTTTTCCATTTTTGATAGCGAGTCGGAAAAGAGCTTAACTAAGACTCGTGATATTTCTTTGCAAACCTCAGTGATGATGCCCATACAGACCTCTTCAGACCACCTTGGCATAAACCACCATGTTTCTGAACCAAGACAAGGAGTATACCAGGATCCTTTCTGGCCTACAATGTTTCAGAATCAATCTTTTCCGGGACCTTGGAATCAAATACCACAATCTATCACTAGCCCAACCACTGTAAGCCACACCAATGCACCATCACCCACCTTTGCTAGCCATGTCGGAGATGAGTTGACATTTTCTACAAATCAAGTTGACAACTCGCTTCCAACCTCTGCCAATTATGTTGGGGGCACCATCCTTTTCACCCTGGATCATAGCTGTGTCACGTCTTCGACTCCTATTCATCATACAGGAGATGACTCTCTTTCCTCGTCCAGGCCCATCGAGAAACCTAAATGTCTCAGACGTAAGCCTAAATTCCTTTGCAAGACTTGTGAAGGAAACCATCTTACTCTCTTGTGCCCAGTGACTATCGGGATACCAAAGGCGTGGGGCTCGCCCAAAATCCCTTCGGAATCCAAGACACCCATGGTTCCTCCTCGCACCACTTCACCTTTAATGATCCTGGCGGTCTCATCGCTGAGATTTTCCTCTAGCCTCACCCCCTCCATGGAGGGTGAAGCGTCTCATGCCCCCGTTACCATGCATCCTCTTCAACCTATAATTGAAGAAGTGACCACGCCGGTGCCATTTATGGTCAAACCGACTCTCCCTGAAAAGAGTGATGCACCCTCTAGTCACGTCATAAACATTCCAAGTCTTCCCCCTTATGAACAAGAGAGATTCATTCTTCCTCCGGATACTCTCTCTCTGAGTTCTGACGAGATCCCCTTCGACTGGGATGACCTGACAGGACATCCCATATCCCCACCTATGTCTGTTCCACTAAGAGACATTATTCGAACCATAACAAAGTCTATGTACTCCGTTAGCACTTTATCCTCCTTGACTTAGAGAGCTTTGGGCTTTCCCAAGATTTTGTCAGCTATCCACAGGATACTGAATTTCGGAAGAAGGTCGGGATGGGAACCTTGGCCTCCCCCTTTACATGTTGATTATAACTAATACAAGTCTTAGTTAAGCTCTTTTCTGACTCGTTATTAAAAATTGAAAAGATCACCAAGTGATTTGTCCCTTTCACACTCGTTAAAATTGGATTCTGGGGTAGGATAAGAATTATTCGAGTGAGGATATATTTTGCCCCCTTGTGAGGGTGTCCCATAAGGAGGGTAGCCCGAATTATAAAATTGATTCTCCCCATACGGAAGACCTGGGGGTACTTGAGGACCTGGTGTAGAAAAAGTGTTTAAAGGGACCGACATGGCAGATGAAAGATACATGGGCGGGGTGTAATAAGAACCCATATGAGCACTAGATCCTGAAAGAGAATAGCTAGGATTAGATCCATAAGGTGGAAGGTTCCAGCCTCCCATGGGAACACGACTCATAACAAATAAAGAAGTGGGCATGGGAGTGATGATGCCCCCGGGTCCAATGCTAGGATTCATATAAGTAGACTAGGGAGGGGATTGCACATGGGAAGGCATATCAACAGAAAAATGACTAGAGACCCAAGGTGTGGATTGAGCATTGTAATCATGCATACCATTGTAAAAAACAAAAGGGTTTGCCCCCATGAAATGAGGAGGCATCATGGGGGGGGTAGTGTTGAATGGAGGAGTAAAAGGCACTCTGCTATCCATGATAATGAAACCAAAAACCAGAGTCCTAGGGCCAACTAGTAATCAAAGAGCATACCAAAAACTCGAACGGCCAATATGCATGCGAACGGGCTAAAGTGGTTGAGTGGCCTCCCTCGCTAAAGAAGGTATGCCTCGTCCAGGAGGGACCTAAGACTCCCTGCTAAAGTTTGGAGGTAACAGAATTAGTTATAAGGGCCCTCATAGGCTTAACAACCAATCGGTCAGATCCCCCTGGAGAGGTAATCTTCCATAAAGGTTGTGTGTTGTTCGACCCCTATCTGACCCAGGATACAAGCAGAATAACCCCTGCAAGTAACCTATGAGAAACCTAAGTCAAGCAACTAATCAACCACTATATAACCGATGCATAGGCAAACAGTCGTAAGTCTGGATTACCATATGGGCAGGGTAACAAAGCCCAAAACCTTGAAAGCACCGCCTCTCATAGAAGTATGGATACTAGCAAGATCCCCAAATACGAATAAATCCACAAAAATATCTTTGACACTAGGTGAGTATCCATGGGTTATCCCTTCAACAAACTTCATGCAAACTCGTGCCTAACTCTAGTGTGAGCGAAGCCTCCTGATATTACTAATTATACAATGGATTTCTCAATTCCCTGTCTCAGACACATATGTTGATTTAATTTCCTTGGAGAAGTTTACTCTCAAAATCCTATTCCAAGGCACTAAATCCTAGGCTAGTTTGTGCACCCTAAACAATAAAATCGTTACTAATCAATTCTAGTTTAAAGCATAAATTTTATTGGTCATGATTACTCAAAAAGGCATGGAAATGAAACTCATGGTGTTATGACACTGCATAAAAATAAAAATAGATATAATGCAAAGTCTAACTTTAACTTTTCAGTGAATGATATGCTAAATAAAAACAGTGCAATCTTCAATTTTAACTCTGCAACTCAGAAGTAAAATGCAATCTTTCACTAAATGTGCTAAGCTAATGATAAAGGTTCCAAGAAAAAAATACCAGCCAATGAAAAATACCTATTTTTTTGTATTTTCAATGTATTAAAAAGAAAATTCATGGACTAATAAGCGACTTGATATATAACTTCTACTGTGTATAAAAGAAATCACTCAAGAAGAATACCAAGCAGCTAAGTAGACAACTCAACTACCAAAGACAAATCAAAAATTAAAAACAAAGAGAAATATGCCACCCAAAAATTCAACTCCAAACAAGTTTCCTGTCATCCCAGATAATCTCAACACGCAACACATAGACCTAAGAAGGCTCAGTGATCCTCAAAACCTACCCAACAGTCACTAAACAAGGCAAGCAAGCAAGGGGAAGTGGTATACAAGACTGTTCAAGAGAAAAGGGTTTATATACCCCTCTTGCAGTGGGACAGCAAGCGTTTATACACAGTTGTTGGGGAAAAAAGGGTGTATATCTTTTAAAACAAGGCTAGGCAAGGGTAAAAATATGAAAAACTCAGACCCAGTGTGAACAGAATCTATCCAATTGTGATATGACAAGAAACATAAAGGAAAAAGAGCAATGTAAGAAGAAAAAATACTTCAGCCCTTAGAAGAAAGATCTATCCCCAGTATGGTCACCAATTTTGTTAAAAGGGAAAAACTCTCTATGGCCAAGGGTAAACCACAACAGACAGGTATGACTGTAGAAATCAACTCAACTCCAACATGTGTTATATAAACTAATGTGCAATACAAGGAAGAAGCCTACCTCGATCCAATCATTTGATGTCGTTCCACCATTGAGCACTTTGACCCAAAGCTTTACACCTGCAAGAAGTTCTCAACAAACAAGCGATGCAAGTATATAGTGACAATATATAAAATGAGTTAGCACATCATATAGAAAAATCCATTAATAAACATTATAAACATGCCCATGGATCATAATCATATATTTGCAAGATATTGATAGGATGGGAAAGGAGTATTTCTATTAATAATTGATCAACGGAAGTATCAACATTACAGACTTCTATGTCGGCACGGCTCGAAACCAAGAAACCAAGTTCCTTCCAATTGGGTCTCCACCACTTCAATCCTCCACCAAAGGAAAGCTCATAGCAAAGAGGTAATGAGGTCCCCTCTACAATAAGGAAAGATCTTGGGGTTTGAAAACTGTGTTCAGACTTGAGGGACAAAGGGATGCAGACTCAATATGAAGTAATTTCCCCAGAGTAACTTTTCTCTCAAAGTTGAACGCTTTCTCCTCCTTTTCCATAGCTCGAAATTGTGCTCTTATAGCCTCCAGAATGCAACTGAGGGGCCGAGTTGGAACATTTACAGTATATGAAAGGCGAAAGATCGGAGATCTTCTATCGTGACATGGAAACCCGACCTCATTTTGTATTTTCTGGCACAAATACCGATATACACGAGCGTATATGTGGAAAAATATATATTTTTGGCTCTAGATTTATCAAAAAGGGGTTGATAAGTCTGCATAGGGAAATGAAAAAACTCCCTCTGTGCAAGATAGAAATGGTGAGGCAAATCTTGCTATAACATAGTTGGAAATAATAGCTCTCTTGGAGAGAGTTTGGTCTTAGGGAGGAACATGTAGAAATATTGAAGGACTTCACAAGAATCCTTAAAAATATTCTTTATAAGACTTGGTGAGGAGGAGGATCAACTTGTATGGTATTTTAATCCTTTTAGGGGATATGAACCAAGGCTAGCTTGTAAATCACTTATAGTAGTGGGAGGTAAGATCCCACTTTTTGGTCATGGAAATTAATCTAGAAATTGAAATTCCTAGCTAGATAAATAAATAAAATTGTGGCTTGTCTTAAATAATAAATCTCTATCTTGGCACATCCTACATGTTATCACTCCAAGAAACTCTTTGGGGTTGTAGGCCAAAGATGCTTGGTAACTCAAGAATATGGTAAATTTGGTATGCTTGGAACAATGGGATAACACAATAGCTAATGAGAAGAACAACTTATCATGCATTCGAATAAGACAATGCTTTTAGAAATCAATGATCAGACAGAGTAATTGAAATAGGGTATGAAGAACACTAATCTAGATAACCAAGTACATTAACATGCAGGATCATACAAGATAGTAAGAGATCCTTTGATTCAAATTCATGAGCTAAATAAGAAGATAACAGTTCTTAAAACATGAGCTAAACTGAATCAAAGTATAGAGTAATGCAACACATGAACAAATCTGACATTGGTAGCAAAAGAAGACTGTGATTCATATCAAGATAAGAGTCTAAGTACATGAACCAAAATGTATCCAGGATTGAACCCCCTAGTTCATCTTCTCTCTTCAACTTTATAGCTTTACAATACAGTTTTCAGATCCTAAAAGAGTGGATCATATATGCTAAAGATAGAAAGTTAAAACTAAATTACAAAAGATAAGGAATGATCCTCAAAATGAGGTCAATTCCACATTTCGTGGTCTTCAGATGATGTAGAATCCTTGTGTAGTGCATATAAGCCTTCCAAGGTTGTTTGATGACTCTTTGAGGAAGATGAAATTCGAATTTGTTGAGTTGTGAAAAAAAACCCCAATTTGTTGCCACTAAAATAGGTACCAAAACCAACTTGAATACCTCTTATAATCCTTAGACATCAAAAATGGATCTTGAATCTGACTTTATAATTCAACATCTATCCACTAAAAGAGTTTTCAAGTGATTCAGATTACTAAAATTTTGATTTGCCCAACGGTAGTTAACACCAGTAAAAAATGGGTGTCTTAACCACCGAAAGATCTACTTTCAGTGGTTAATGAGCAGTCGTCTTGTTCGCCTAAACCACCAAAAGCTTAGCTTTGTTCAAAACTTCAAAATTGCAAAAATTGATTACCTTGCTGATTTGTTGAAGGTTCAAGGTCCTTTTGGTGATGCTCCTCCTCTCTGTGAAGGGCTGGAAACCTCCATCATTTTAAGTCTCTGAGCCCATGTCAGCTTCTAGTGCATCTATCTCACCCATTAATTCATCCTCGTCAATGTCATCAGGCATACTTTCTCTCAAGTGAGTCTTGGATTTTAGAACTTATGTTCATTAAATTCATCATCACATTATGTATATTATTAATTATAGCAGGCAGGTGTGACTGTTATGGATGGGTTTGGTTGCAATGTTTTCTCTTCTTCCAGGAACAAATCCTCTAGGCCTTTTCAAAGATACATTAGCTGGTGAGTTGGATACAGTTGCTGCAATTGTGAAATGCATTGATGTTTTTTGGTGTCTGTTGTTCAAACTGATGTGACCTTTGTTGTTGTTGTTTATGAAGCTGCAAATGGTGTTCCTAAACCGAGAATTCTGTTTGACCTTTTACAATTGATTCTTTCCTGTGAGAAGCTTGATCTGTGGAATCCTGAGGTGCGGGGCTGACTGGCGTCTGAACTCTTAAACTCAGTATGGATCTCTTCAAACATGTATAATAAGGGAGCCTTGTTTTCAAAAGCCTTCCCTGTGGCCAGAGTTACACCAGGTGGAGTTGTCCCTCAATGTCTTAGATAATGTTGCCTCCTCATTCTGGACTATCGAGCTAATGCCCTCAAATCTGGTGTTGATCGCCATGATGATCTTCAATCTTGATATGATCTTCACGGTTACTGATTTTATACATTGAAATATGAGATTTAACAACTGAAAATCAAGAAATAAAACCAATCCTTAGATGCTCATCCACCTGCCAACTTCAACCTAAAATACTGGAACTTATCTAGGATATCAATATTTTTTCACAATGACATGAAGCATTCCCTCATTCATATTCCGATGTTTTCTAATAGACATGAGATGTGATTTTCATATCATCAACCGACAACCACTATAAGATCTAACATAGAAAATGCCTCTCTGAAAGTCTGTCTCGTATTATTGAAATTAACAGGCATTTTATTTAGGCCAAGATTGATCTCCTCGGTAACACACATTGCAAACATCACTGCTCTGCAATAGCCTTAATCTTGCA
The DNA here is from genome assembly GCA_000966675.3 of Picea glauca. NCBI lineage: Eukaryota > Viridiplantae > Streptophyta > Pinopsida > Pinales > Pinaceae > Picea > Picea glauca. Next base: position 117,996 of record JZKD02S1673959.1, read on the forward strand.
TATGGAATGATGCTTGTTGTTTGATTCGTAGCTTGAACCTGAGACTTGACTTGTGACCCGATTAATGGCAAAATGTCTTTTGACTTATGTCTTCTATTCGTGTGCATTTCCCAACTTGAAAGCAACTGAAAGAATTTGTTGTTGTCCATCTTCACAAGGAAGAGTACGATAACTGAACATTTTTGTTTGAGGATGAACAACACTGCCAGAGAAAATCAATAACATCACTGCGATGATGAATCGGCCATGTAAAACACGCATGCTTAAATTTAGACTGGGAACCCTTATCTCGATACCCGCCTTCTGCATTTGTCCGACTTTGATTGTGTCTGTCTTCTGAATTAGAAACGATAATGTCTTGGCGTGCATTGAATATCACACAGGACGCATTGCTCATATGCCCTTACACTTTAAACTAGATCTGGTAATTAACCTCACGGTGGCCAAACCTATGAGTTAAAATCACAGATCTCTCGACTCTGATATGAATTTGAAGAATAAATAAGGAATGGCAGCAGTTTCCCATGAACATTGAACTGACCCGGATGAGATGCCATAACTTGCTCGAACATTTTTACACAGAAAAAACCGAATGTGTAACCAGCCTTTTAGTGTAGGAAGCAACAATGCCATTTGAGTTCTTACGCGTCCTCCTCATCTACAAATTCGAAAACATAAGGTATATCCACTTGATGATACGTTTAAACCTACAAAAAATTTACCTGGGTGTTCTTTGAAATGCTCCTCCATTGAATTTGGTCTAGTTCCTTTCTAAGCAGCCAGGTTGGATATCACCAACATTTAATTCATTCACAAACAAATTTGCATGCTGGAATTGGATCCCAAGACTACATGCCCCAGCCTTTACAATATACAATTGAACACCTTCATTAAGCTGGGCACATAAACATCTGTGTGTTTATTTAAAACCTGTAGCTTACAGCTTGATATTTGAGCCATCGCAACACATCTTTTCCTCAGCATACGACACTTGAATTATTGTTTGATTTAGCTTGGTGCAGGCACCTATAATTTTGAGCACCTGTACATTAAGCTAGGGTTAAATGCTTAACGCCTTGGAGATTGGCGCATAAAATTTCTTCCTTTTGACTTGGAATTATGTCTGCCGTGTGGAATAGTTTCATCACAACACCAGTTCGAAGAGATAGCTAATGGAATCGGGCTCGGTACTGTGGTAATATTTAGGATGAGTATTGTTGTGACATGTGCTTAGGTTATGATCTATTGCATGACTTGTAACTTGTGTGTTGACTAGTAACTTGAATCGAGGTTTAGCTCATAGCTTGGGTAGGTGTCTGTGCGCTAGGCTTTGTGTTGAACACATTTGATATGCAGACCTAAAATGGCATATGTGAATATATAAAAGCTAATACAGCTAGGTTTATGAACTAGGTAACATTTATTTTGTTTTTGTATTGCAAGTCAAGAGGGCATAGCCAAAGAATGATGAGAAAAAGCAATCAATGAAGGTTGGACAAGGCTTGACAGAGGATTTGGGGGTTTAATACTATCAAAGGAGACTTTGAGATGGGAAAATCTAGCACAAATTGAATAAAAGCGTTCAAAATTTAATAATACATTTTGAGCGCTAACACTACAGAAAATAATTTTTTAAGGCCCTGGTAGGCGTTGTCTCTATGAATCTAAAATTGAAGCCAACTTCCACCTTCTCTTGTCTTTCCCCTACTCTAAGAAAGTTTGGTGGAAGATAAAGGGGATAGAAATTAAATCTCCATAATACATGGAGAGGGGAATCCATCTAAAAATCTCTCACATGATGGTGTGAGAACAAGAAAACTAAAAGGTACAAATCCCTCCCACTCTCTATTGCTTGGGGAATATAATTGGACAAGAACATGACTTGATGGTATGTGAGGGTTTCAAGACTCAAGGATGTATGATGTCCCCACATAATCTTTGAGATCGTCCACATTTGCATTAATGTTCATCATTTTGCACCTCTCATTGTCATCATTCATCATTCCCTTCTATTGAATTGATGTCGGAACTATCTTGAAATTTGACATGTAACTTCCAATACACCCATCACAAATTTCTTCCACCGAACCCGCATAATACTTAAGGATCTCATAAAACCCATCACGATACTTAAGGATGTTTTATGTCCCCACATTATACTTAGGGAGGGTTTGATTATTGAATTACCAAGTCGAGTTTGTTAGGGCCCTATAGTATAGTCTTTTGTTCTCCAGTTACATATCTGGGAAGTTTCTCTGATCATTTTGAGAATGTCTTCATGATAAGAAGCTCAAGAGTAATGGTCCAGTGGTGTATTTTATGTTTGAAAGAGGTGTCCAGGTATATCCAAAGTTGGCAAGTGGTAAGTTGGAATTATGATGCATACATATGCATATTTGAAGGTTTAGAATGGCTCAATCAGTGGTTTTCATGAACTCGGTTATATTTCAATTGTGGCATAAAAGTTTACTTTCGGTAGCTAAAAGAGAAAATCTTGATGGCAAAGGAGAAGACATATATGATAAGTTGAAGGCTTTGAGATAGTATGATTTTGATCTTGGTTTCAAAGATTCATTTGCAGCCTTACTAGATGGTTTGAACTCTTGAATGTAAAAGTATCAAAGAAATAGCTTTCGAAAGCTAAGGGTCAAATTTTTATGTGTTGTAAGCTGTCGAAAGTTCCCAGTTTTGGCAGCTAAAAAGGGAAGCGGAACTCTCAGTTAGTTGTTGAAAGTGCAAAGTCTACTAACGGTTAGACTGTCCCATCGGGATCTCAAACCGCCATCATTACACATGTCATGATGATCTTAAATGCTGCTTAAATCGTCTATGAGGATCATTTGTCACAATCCAAGCGATTTATTATGATTCTAATTGATGTTTTAAAAAATCATTAAACCCTAAGATATCAATTTGAAACCCCAATCGTGATTTCATTTGCCATTACCATTTCGTGCAGCAAATCACATGGAGGTCTGTCTTAGTCGGTTTTAAATAAAAATATGATCTAAAGTTCCTTATTTTCCAAGGTTTTGTCTTAAATCTTAGCCATCCACAAAATTTGTTTGTCTCATGCATTTTCTATTAGGATATTTAGACACTTAGGAGTTAGTTAAGATCTACTTGGTCTATTGTGTCGTTAGATAAAAGTGTGTTTTCTAGTTTGTTTCTTTAGTATGCATCAGTATGCATTTGTAGTTAGGAAATTTGACGGTCACGATATGTTCCAACATAGAGTGATCTGACAGTTCATACTCTCCTCAATATTAACGACCATTGATATGTGGCTTAAAGCCTGATTGTTCCATGAGCTCTATTTAAATAGCATGGAGAATCATTTACCAATGATCGATTGTGAGAAACTCTCTTGTATGATATCTCTGTAATCTTTTTCTTTTCATTAATAAATTGCTCCAAGTGGTCGTGTTGGTTGGGGTCGTGGATGTTTCCTTGTAGGGGTTTTACCACGTGAAAACATCTGTGTGTTGATATTTGATCTGGTTATGTGAGTGGTTACTGAAGGCGTTCGTCCTCTATTGGAATACATGTGTTTTCGAACATGGTATTAGATCATGTTTGAAGACCCGCTCCTATTGTAGATCGAGATCGTGAAGTCGAATTGCCTCATCTGCATTTTTTGTCATTTTCGTACATTTATGGGCTGAGAGGACTGTTCCATTTGGTCTGTATCACTTGTTTCATTCAATAACACTTTTTCGTTTCACTCAACAAGGTTTTTTTTTTCCCAAGATACGGCCATTACAGTCAGATCTGGGGGTATAAAGTTTGAATACGCATTTTTATAAATTTTTTACAGAGAAGTATTTTGGTTTTATTTCGGTTTTGTATTTTTTTATCTCTAGGTTGCTACTCTTTTAGATATGTGTATGCTCTTTGCCCCGCGCCTTGTGCGATCTCGGCAAATCAAAAACAGATAGGAAAATGTGCATCTTCCAGGTAAGCTAACCAAGATCTAACCCTTGTTGTCATTGAGAAGCGAAATTTTTTTCTTATGTGAAAAGAGTTTTTTTTAGCACGCTCTCCAAGGCCATCTTCCACAACAACAACAACAACACCCCCAATCCTCCTTCTAAACATTACAATATGTTTTGTTAGACCATTTGGTTAAAATTTTCCTTATTAAGTAAGAGGTCTTGAGTTCAAGTCTCTCTTTTGTTACTTTTTTTGAAAAAGTTCATGCTAAGATTGTAAAGTGTATTTCACTTCAAGTATAAAAGTGAATCACTATAAGTAGCTTTAATATTTTATTTTAGAGTTATTTATTTTGCATGCATATTTTCTTTGTAAAAGTGAGCCCCACTTCTCTTTATAAAAGTGGGTCACTTCATAAAGCAACTTACACTACCACGTGGTCCTTTGGTTACCGTTTATGCATTTTTTTTAAAAGGGCATAAATCTCACATCCGAAGTCCGTTTTTAGTGCCATTTTTTTTAAAACCACATAATTTTTTGAGATATTTCCATTCAGAACATCGGTTTAAGTTTTTAAATATGTATTATCCGCATATTTAATATGGATTCTACAAGTAATCTCTTACTTACCAGCACCAACTACTTCCAATGTAAATCCCATATGGAGGATTTATTAAGAAGTAAAGGCTTGTACCAGATTACCTTGGGAAAGGAAATAGCACCCACTGACGCTGATAAGAAATCCAAATGGGATAGTAGGAATGACGAAGCATATGGATTAATCAAAATGTCCATCTCTCATGATTTAAGGTTCCACCTTCAATCAATTGATAAACTCGAAGAAGCTTGGGAAAAGATTGAATCTGTGTTTGGTAAACACAATATTATTCGAGCACAACAGTTAGAAAATCAAGTACTAACTTTAAGTCCAAGTGATTTTTCCTGCATTGAAGACTATCTGTCTAAGTTTAAAACACTCATAACTTTATGTGATGAATGTAAGATAAAGATAGACTAAGATCGTTGCATCTATCTTATTCTTTCTAAGCTAGGTAGTGAATATTCTGTGTTTGTATCTACCTTTTATGCCATGCAAGAGGCTCTAGGGGAAGCTGATCAAAAGCCCAGTCTTGAGAACTTTTGTGATGCTTTGATTAGAGAGAAATATAAGCTAGTACAACTTGGAGTGATCAGCACTATAGGTACCTCCAACAAATCCTTAGTTTTCCATCAGAAAGATAAACCCAAAACTCCCAAGAAGCAACATCATCGCCACAACAACAAGCAATATAAGGGTCCCAAACCCACTTAGACAGCTTTTGCTCCTAATGGAGACAAAGGAGAAAAATATAGAAAAGAATACTAATAGACATTGCAAGTTGTGTGATAAAGATGGTCATGATGAGTCCAAATGTTTCAAGAAGATGGCATCTTTAGAAGCAGCGATGAAGAAGCACAACATCAGTATTGATTCTACTTCTTCTCATGGACATGCACTTTCTGCTTCTGGTTTCTCCTTCAATACAAATTCCACTTCTACTTCTGATGAGTGGCTTATTGATTCTGAAGAATCCTATAATATGGCTAAGGATAGAGCCATATTTTCTACTCTAAATGAATGTAACACCAAGCAAATATTTGTTGGTGATGATAGATCTCTTAGTGTTGAAGGATCTGGAACAATTCAAGTAGA
>JZKD02S1673959.1:160621-173590 GCA_000966675.3 Picea glauca
CTTAAATAACAAAAAAAAAAAAAAAATTTATTTTATTAGAATGGTTGTTGTAACGAGGAGGGCGTTACACATGGTATCAGAGTCGGTTCGACCCGCGACTTGGGATTCGCTACGACTTCCATTGACATGATTATGTTTGATTATTCGATTGCTGATTGAGTTGATTGTGTTTGTGCAGGTAATCATGGTTAGAGGATGCCACGGAGGCAGACGACAGGGTGCTAGGGGAGGAGGCGTGATGCCTCCAGTAGCATCCACGCCGGAGGGGTCTAACCCCCAGGGAGGCGAGCAGGTCCTTGGATAGGATCAGATCACAGTTGTCAATGTGGTGGGGATGATGAGATCTTTCCAGCGCATGTCTGAGGCACTGATCAATAGATTGGACAGAGATGAGGCCAGGGTGTCGGCACCTGCTGAGGTTCCACCGCGCACACCGACCGTTACAGGTAGCATTCACCATTAACTCGAGAAGGTGAAATTTCTCGAGTTCTTTGGTGCCCCGGACGGCGCAGCCACCAAGGCATGGTTGGAGAATATGGCGATGTGCTTCGCACTTCACGATTATACCTCCAACATGAAGGTCCGCATGGCGGTCTTCCAACTGAAGGGGAGCACTCTTCTATGGTGGAAGATGCTCCTGCCACAGCTAAACATGGTCGTTGAAGACGTGTCATGGGAACTGTTCGAGGAACGGTTCCGAGAGAGGTATCTTTCTAAGGAATTCATTGAGCGTCAGCTCAATGAGTTCAACGCCTTACGACAGGGAGGTCGTACAGTGCCCGAGTACGAGGCACATTTTATGGAGCTGCTCCGGTATGCTCCGCACCTGAACACTGAGAAGCTCAAGGTCAACAGGTTCGTGTTTGGCCTTAACGGCAGCCTGCATGCGAAGGTTAGGATCTTGATGCCTCAAACCTTGCACGATGTTTTCCAAAAGGCCCTCATAGCAGAGGAGGAGCTTATCAGTGGGGGTCAGACCAGGACTCCAGCGAGACCTGAAGGGAGGTATGGCAGGGTCATGTTGTACCATTTCAAGATTATCAATCATTTTACAAGCAGAAACCCTCTAAATTTGACTCATTATCTTCATAGGAGCCTCACCAATATGGCACAAAAATTCCAAGCTAAACCTGAGAAAGAAAACAGTATATTGTTCCATCATGGCCTTATTAAGCTTATAGTGATGGAGGAACTCTAGAGAACAGAGAAGACATGGGACTACCTCTTATTTTAGGGATAATTTGAGAAAGAGATCCAGCCTAAGGGTAAGAAGACACCTACAAAGAAGTCATCTACACCAAATAGAAGTAAGAGAAAGAGAAGGGTTATGTCACCAGTTCAAATAGAACTATTATCCCCTTCACCCAGGTCTAAGAAGGAAAAAAAGAAGCTTGATTTTGATCGGGGAATAGTGGGTCAGAGTAGTGTTGTTAATAAAAACACCTTGAATTTTCCATACTCAGATTTTGAGTCTGAACCACCCATGGAGGAGAGAGAGGAAACTGAATTTGAAGCTCCATCCTTTGAGGTACCTGAGACATCAACAAAAAAGAAGATCAGTAAAGCATCCAAGATTCAGAAGCTGAAAGAGGAAGTAGCAGAGCTTAGGCTGCTAGAAAGAGCCATCGAATCTCAGAATTAGGCTATGAAAAGAACATATGATGAGGTAAGAGTCTCATTTAAAAGGTTATCTCTGATGCATGTAGCTCTGGAAAGGAAGAATAAAATATTGTCTAAGAAAAACCATAAACTTTACCAAATGATCAAGTTCTTGAGGTTTAAACTAGCACATAGAAAACCTAAACCATGAGCTCATCTCAGTTTAGAATCATTGGCTGAAGTTGATATGGACCTAAAAAAGGAATCCTAAGAGTTAGACAGAGTAAAGGAATCAAATTTTGCAATTTTGAACAATTTTGAAAAACTTGGGACTTTCTGCAGCTTATTTTGGTCCACAGAGGTGTTGTTACTTGTCGAATTCCCTGACTTTCGGCAGTTAAATTGGATTTTTTATATACATGTTAGCTGTTAAAAGTAAAGAGATGGACATAATGACAATATGTTCTCCCTTATCAGATCCATTTTCTACCATATCACTTGAGGAGACTTGCAGATGCGTCCCAACTCCAAAATAGATGAGAAGGAATATCTTTTTCAAATTTTAAGGCAAATACAAAGGAGAAAGGTTCAAAGATGATTCCATTTTGGTTGAATATAATTGATTCATGGCTCAGGTGTCAGTGAAATATTTCAAGAATCCTTATTATCGTCCAGAAAGTCTATGCAGATGTCGAAGAACATATTTTTGATAGGGATTTGATCCCTTAAGACTAGGATCTATCTCCTAGAATTTTGTAATGAGATAGACTTTCAAAACACTTGTAATTTTTAGATCCATCATTTGAGGATGTGAAACTATTTTGTGAATATTATATAATCCCATAGAAGCCACAGTCCAAAGGGGGGTTCAAATTTGAGGGACCTGAAGGGAAGGATGGTATGGAAGTATCACCATCCATTGTAAAGATGATTCAACAGGTTGTAAGTGACTTTTTGGGATGAATATAAAGACATTTTGTTTCCAAATTCTTGTGTCATGATCATGTGGTGAAGTGATTTCTTGATGTAACTTGTTATTATCTTTTTCCACAGTGTTTCTTTCTGAATTTTTATAAGAAGATTATGCTCGGGATTTGTCTCATACACCTTGTTCTGGATTTAAACAATATTTATGTTTTCTTTTGAAATTTGAATGTAGAATTCAGATAAGCTCTTCTCTACATTCGGATTGAACCCTAACCTATTATACTTTTCCATCTCACAAACTATAAGGATCCACTGACATGGATGCCTTGCCTGGTTACATATGATATCAGTTAGTCCCTCATTTTACAGCTTTAACCTGTTGACTCCATTTTACCCAATGGCCCTCTTTCATTGTCTCAACCAAAAAATCTAAAAAAAAAACTTGTATCTTCATACCTATCCAGGCAACCACCACGAATGTCATGCACCAACCCTGCATAGTGAGCATTGAATGGGGACAAAGTTCAAATTTCTTCAATATGTTCCTGTATGCATCAAAATTTGACATGGTTAGGCTAGACACATGCCTTGACAGTATGGGGGGGTTTCAAGACTCAAGGATGTATTTCCCCACATAATCTTTTAGATCATACATAAATTGATGATGGAAGAAAGTGGGTGTGTGAGTGAAATTTGAGTCCAGAAACCCTCCCATATCGTTAAGGCATGTGAATAGTCTATCCATGTCAAATTTCAGTGCATACAGAAACTATTTGAAAAACTTTCAACATTGACCCCATTCATGAGTCACTGTTGTCGATGTCTAGTCCTAGTACAATTTTTGTTCCTTGTTCTTTGTTCTATGTTCCTCGTTCCTCGTTCCTTGTTCCTTGTTCTTTGTTCTATGTTCCTCATTCCTCATTCCTTGTTCCTTGTTCCTTGTTCCTTGACCATGGTGTAGTCCCCAAGATCCATTATTTTTGTACAAAACATACTAATGGCATAAAATGTCCCACACAAAGACCAAATTAATATTCGCTACATAAGTCTTTTGTCTTTTTTCAAGGACTATGTAACGAATCTCAATTCTAAGAAGATTCAAATAGGACCTAAGAACCTTAAGTTCTTTCCTTGACCATGGGTGACATAAAACTATCATTCAATATTTAAATTGTTACATTTCATTGCCAGGCATCATGTGTACTAAGGGCTTGATCCACCACAAAGGAAACATATAACAAAGAATATTTGTCTTATGAAAAAGATATGGTACTATCCATTTTGAGGTTTGGCATAGAGATTATTATTATAGACTACACTACATTGCACTATAATATAATCCCTACACTCCTTGCAAACCATGTAACACCATTCAAATTAGACACAATATTCTTGTGACGAATTAGCTATACTATCGACGAACTTTTTTCGTCGATAGTATAGCTAATTTGTCACAAGACTATTTACATTTGTCTCTCTTGCAACGATAGAAAATGATGCTTGGATTCATTTCATATTTGTTTTATCAACTTCAAATTAAATTTGATACTTTGCAAGCGAGCGGGACCTTGAGTCAAATACAAATATGAAATTTGGAATCATTAACATATCTACTAGAACATATGAAAAATAGGGTTTACGGTTTACGTGATGATATGATGATGGAATAAAGAGTTTTTGTGAGTGAAATTTGAGTCCAAAAACCCTCCCATATCGTTAAGGAATGTGAATAGTCTATCATGTTATTACTCCAGGAAACTCTCCTAGGCTGTAAGTCAGAGATGCCTGGTAACTCAATCTTTTTAGGAACTATTTTCTCAATAATGGGTTGGGTATTTGGATCAAGATGAATATCTGAAACTCTGAGTTATATTCTCAAGACAGTATTAACTATAATCATGCACCACAAGGCTTTCAAGAGATATTGTTAGATAGGTTTGAATAACAGATGGATGAGAAAACTAATCAATCAACCAGAGCATACATAAAACCATATGTATAATGGGTCAACAAACTAGTCAAGGATGCTTGTGATTCTTGCTTAGTAATCAAAATCAAGATGACAGTTACCAGGATCATTAAACAGAGACAAAAGAACTAATTCCACTCATAAGCATAGAAATAGATAGAAGAAGGTCTGACAGTAACAAAAGAAAGAAGCTTGTTGGCTGATATATTAAAGAAAGTGTCTTGTTACAAAACAGTAGCATGTAGAACTCAAAATCGAACCCCTAGTTCCTATTCTACCTTCAGATTTATAGCTTTACAATGCAGTTTTGAGATCCTAAAAGCATGGATCAAATATGCTAAAGATAGAAAGTCAAAATTCAGTTTGCCAAAGATATGGAATGATCCCCAAAAATGAGGTCAATCCCAGATTTCATGGTCTTCATCTCTTGTAGAGTCATGGTGCAGTGCAGAATAGCCTTCCAAGGCTGGGTGATGACTTTTCCAAGAGATACAAATTCGAATTTGTTGAGATAGGCAGAAAATCCAATCTGTTTCCACCAAAATAGGTGCCAAAACCAACTTGGCCATCTTTTCTAATCCTTATATACCAAAAATGAATCTTGAAACTGAAAACATAATTCATCATCTATCCATCATGAGTGTTTTCAAAAGATTTGGATCAGAAAAACCTCTATCTATGCAAAAATTCGATTGTTCTGGCAGTGACAGGATTTCGGTGGTTAACCTAGAAAGCTGTTGAGTGAATTATCTACCGAAAGCCATGTTTTCGGTGGTTAATGAACAGTCGTCTTGTTCGCCTAAACCACCAAAATTCATGTTTAGAGAAACATTTAAAAAATGCAAAAATACATTACATCTTAGCTTCCAAACTCTTCAAGGTTGTTCTTTTGGGGCCTCTGATGAGTTGCATAGCCACAACCTCTATATACTGCAAGTGTAGATATAGTAAAACCATTAGAAGTCTATCATCATAAGATTGTATTGTGATTAGGTTCCCTTCGAATAGAGTACCCCCTACAAGAACTCATGACAGTGAAGGGGTGGTGCATCTTTGTTATGATCACTCTTCATTACAGTCAAATCAGGAGACATTTCAACAGTTTTCATAGGCTGCCACCATTCAAGGAGGTACCAAAAACAATTTCTCATCCCAAGCACCAGATTCATAATACCACGAAAGGAATTCCAAGAGATTCACATTGTCAGAAATTAGAGCACTGTCATATACAAAAACTATCCTCAACGCAGCCTCACTCCAGCTGTATAAATCCTTCGTCCAAGCATGCATTGCATATGTGTCAATCTTTGGAAGAAGCTTTATCGCTTTACCAATGGCTGCTATCATATCTTCAAGTACTGGTTCTTCAAGTACAATCATGTCGAAATTCAAAACCTCTGGAACTCCTTCAACTCATATGCTGACAGTTAGTAGGCCAGAGCTAGCTGCCTCAAAAGCTGCATATGATGCAATTAGTTTCCATGCTATGAGAGTTGGTTTTGGCCAAGTTATTAATACACCCTGAAGACCTTCTTACTTGCAGAAACCCCAAAATTGAGATGCAAACCCATCCATGTGAACCATTGTGTACCATAAGAATATGACGAATGGAGGGCAAGATGAGAGGAGGCTGAGCGTGGAGGTGTATGCGACCTGAGGAGAATGAATACTTCCATCGTCCTGCATATCACTGATCCACGGGCCTGTATAAATTCAATGCCAAGCACTCTCATAATAAATCGATGGGTTTTAATGAGCATGGTAAACTTGGTGCTCAATACTGAGCTTTGACATGTGAACTCGGCTTTGGTGACTGTTGGTTTGTTGATTAATATGGCATTACAAAAAATCCTGCAGACAACCTTGGAACCAAAAGACAAACTGAGAAGAAATATTTTATTGTCAGACATCTCACCAAATGGAACGGCCAAAGCAATATAATGAATGGCATAATCGATAACTAGGCTAGATAAAATGGTGGACCATCAAAATTAATCAAAACATATACAAGGGAATGGCAGGCATGTGCACAGATGTGTCGATCCATTATTTAAGCACTGATACAAATGATGGACAGCAATAAAACTCTGGAGAAACAATAAAAGAATGCTTCTATCAATTGTGATGAAAGCGTACAACAACACAATTGACATTATCTACACTGCCTTTTCGAAATGCTTCATCTGTGAGTCTTTTTGCATCATAATCAGGATCCTCAATAAACCAAATCATAGCAACAGCTTCCTGATTAGAAACAACATCCCATAATTCGTCACTTGCCATGATGAAAAATTCAACACCATCATTAATGATCTCTTCCCGAATTTCCAGTACAGCAACAACATACTGCTTCAAAAGCCTGTCCCCAAATGTCCGTGAGACAGCTAGTACATCTGCAACGCGCCATGTGCCAGCCCACATGACAAATCCTCCAGCATCCTCAATTCGCTTTTGCTCATAACTTTGATTAGGTTTATGGTCCCTTGAAAGAGCAATAGTTTTTCCAGACCTGCAGAGAACAACTCGAGAATCACCAACATTAGCTACTAATAAATGGTTTCCAACCAGAGCAGCAGTCAATGCAGTTGACCCAGCATCCCTATGTTGATTATTGTCCAACTTAAGAAATTCCGAGTCTGTTTGTTGGTAAGCATCAACTATAGTTGGCTTTGTGTCACTGATAAATTTAGGATGAGTCTTCAAATTACGAAAAAGGTTTTGTTGTACATATTCTGCTACTTGAGCACCGCCATGGCCATCAAATACCCCAAACAAACCAACTATCTGACATGTGGAACAACTCCACAGTGACACCATCCCAAAAAGATGTCCAAATGGTTGGTATCGGGCTCGACACTTATGATGGGCTTTGAGATTTCAACCTAATATTGACTTTGGACTTAGCATGAGAGTTCGGCTTGTGTTTTAACTCAACCTTTGGCTTTGTGTAGTGTATTGATAGTTTGACACTAAAACATACACCACTCTTGCTTTGATAAATTTTTACAAAATCTCAATAATACCTAAGCTTTGGATAGCATTAAAGATTTTTATATTGTAGGTAAAGAGGGCAAAGCCAAAGGAAGCTGGGCAAAAAATGATCAATATGAACTTATCGAGACAGATTGGAGACTTTGAGGTCTAGACATTGACAAACACTCGAAAATTTTTTATAATTTCAACATAAATATGCGGAAGACGCACCCAAGATTTTTCATTAAAAATTGAGTGCTAACATATCCATGTCAAATTTCAATTGATACAGATACAGTTTGAAAAAAATTCAATGTTGGCGCCATTCACATGTCATTGTTGCCCACCTCTAGTATTTTTATGGTGTTGATTAAGAAATCAACCAAAAAGGAGGATTTTTTATCAAAAATATGACACAGATACATTCTATATACATTAATGTAGAACCTGAAATAAAAATGAATAAAGACTGACGAAAAATTAAAACTTGTGTCAACCAAATTGTGTACTTTGAAAGAAAATTAGGGTTTATGGTTTACATGATGAATTGATGATGGAAGGAAGTGGGTGTGTAAGTGAAATTTGAGTCCAGAAACCCTTCCATATCGTTAATGCATGTGAATAGTCTATCCATGACAAATTTCAGTGCATACAGAAATTGTTTGAAAAAATTTCAACATTGGCCCCATTCACAGATCATTGTTGTCGGTGTCTAGTCCTAGTATAATTTTTGTTCCTTGTTCCTTGTTCCTTGTTCCTTGTTCCTTGTTCCTTGTTTTGTTTTCCTCATTCCTTGACCATGGTGTAGTCCCCAAGATCCATTTTTTTTTCTACAAAACATACTAATAGCATAAAATGTCCCACACAAAGACCAAATTAATATTCGCTACATAAGTCTTTTGTCTTTTTTCAAGGACTATGTAATGAATCTCAATTCTAAGAAGATTCAAATAGGACCTAAGAACCTTAAGTTATTTCCTTTACCATGGGTGACATAACACTATCATTCAATAGTTAAATTGTTACATTTCATTGTCAAGCATCATGTGTACTGAGGGCTTGAGCCACCACAAAGGAAACATATAACAAAGAATATGTCTTATGAACAAGATACGGTACTATCCATTTTGAGGTTTGGCATAGAGATTGTTCTTATAGACTACACTACATTGCACCATAATATAATCCCTACACTCCTTTCAAACCATGTAACACCATTCAAATTAGACACAATATTCTTGCAACGAATTAGTTATACTATCGACGAACTTTTTCCGTTGATAGTATAGTTAATTCGTCACGAGATTATTTACATTCGTCTCTCTTGCGATGATATCAAATGATGCTTGGATTCATTCCATATTTGGTTTATCAACTTGAAATTAAAATTTGATACTTTGCAAGCTAGTTGGACCTTAATTCAAATACAAATATGAAATTTGGAATCATTAACATATCTACTAGAACATATGAAAAATAGGGTTTATGGTTTACATGATGATATGATGATTGGAGAAAGAGTGTGTGTGAGTGAAATTTGAGTCCAGAAACCCTCCCATATCTTTAAGGCATGCGAATAGTCTATCCATGTCAAATTTCCATGCATACAGATACAATTTGAAAAAAATTCAACGTTGGCCCCATTCACATGTCACTGTTGCCCACCTCTAGCATCTTTATGGTGTTGATTCAACAATCAATGAAAAAGAGGGATTTTTCATCACAACTATGAAACAGATACATTGTATATACATTAATATAGAACCTATAAAAATCCTATATACAGATACATTGTATATACATTAAAAAATTCTATAGAAATGACAAACATGTTCATCGAAACTTCGTTGATGCAATAATGTGATAACAATATTGATGAAATATTATACGATCATGATGGTATAAAAATGAAAGAGATTTTCTTGGTTTCAAGAATAATTTATCCTCTATTGAACAAGGCCAACCACGTGAAGGTGGAAGCTCATATGGCCCATCCCCTCCCCTCCCCCTCACATCACTCTCAATTGATCCACAAAACCTAATCTATAAAATAGAAAATAATCGAAAGCAGCGTCCTATTAAGATTCATGCATAGAAACTACAAAAACAAAAATTAATGAAGGTACATGAAATTATGTGTTTCTAAATTATATTTTTAGTCTACCACGTACTTTAGTATGTTTGCAACTATTTTCAGGTTTCACATAATAATTAAACAACATGTAACATAGGATATAAAATCGTTGCATAAAACTTAAAAACATTTAATTAACCCATGACATTATAAGTAAATGATTTTAAGAGAATAATTCATACAAATTAAAATATTATATAGTCACGTACCTAATCCAACCTCAACATCTGGGTAATCATCCTTATTCTATATCTTGATCTTCTTCATTGAACTCAACATCTGTATCATTATTTGGTTCAGAAATGATGTTGAAAGGATTGATGATATCATCATCGTCATCAATGTCATTTTCAAGCATATTTTCAGCGACATCATCATCAAGAATTGCAATATTGTCTCCTACGCCTGGATCGTGATCTTCTTCGTCTTCTTCATCTGTCGACCCTCCATGATCTTCTGGCTCTGTCTTATCTGTCAAATCATATTCTTGATCTTCAATATCATCTTCTTCCTGTAAATGAGTATACTTAATTGGCCTTCCTCTTGGATCATATCTAACAACAAATGACCAATCCCTTTCACTTGAAACATTTGAGTAAAAGACCTATTCACATTGTCTTGGAAAAACATAGCTATGATGTCCTCTTTCAAACACCATTGTTTTAATCATCGGAAATCCATTGGCATGTTGAATAACAGTTATTTCCTCATCGCATTCATGCATTCGTAACATATACCATTTGACATCAAACAGAACTAATTTGAAAAAATTAAAGTCACACTCAAGTATATCATTTAAATACCCATAGTATCTATTTTCAGATTCTTGAGGATGTTTGTCACTCCTAGAGGAAACATTAGTGACCTAGAATACTGTAGTTATCGCACTATCAAAAGTTTTCCTGGTTTCATCCAATTGTTTGATGCGAAATTTACGACCATTGCACCACATAGCCTTGTGATGTTTCAACAGCAATATGTCAGATATGTAAAAGATGCATTGTCAATTAATAAATTAACATATATTTATATAACTTCGAAAGTATCTGAAAAATACAGTACACATGTAGTCACATTAATATAATATAAAATAACTAAATAAAATGGGTGAATTTTCTTACCTATTTATCTTTCAAACCATATGCTAAATCAATTTCCCTCTACGTAACATTGGCATCTTTGTTACGACGAGCTTCTCTAACCAATTCAGACAGTCGTTGCCAAGATAACCTACCTCCATTATTTTGTTTACATCTTTCAATCCATACATTCATCCAGTCAAGATTATTTGCAATGTATAAATGCAGTGCATCCCACTCTTGAGAAACTGAATCAAAAAATCATAATTCACCAATATTAAATATTAGTTATAAAGTCCAATATGTAGGTAATTATAAATATTAATAATTAATGAAATAAATTATATTAATATATTAATGAGTATGATCATATACACAAAAAATGAAACTTTATATGTATTATTAATATAAATTTTCACAATTATTAATATATTACCTCTCATTTTTTTCATTCTACCTTGCCCCAAAAGATGATCTTGATCTTCGAATTTTTTGATGGAGTTCACATCCCAAATGTGATCCACTGCATGCATAGTTGGCACTACTAATTTAGGAAGATATTGACTAATATACACCATGGATTGATATACCATATATCCCTCGACCATAGAACCCTCAGGACGTGCTCTTTGTCTAACCAACACCTTCAATAATTTCAAGTGCCTCTCTACCATGTGAACAAGTCCACAAATTTCAATCTCCTCAACTTGGTGTATGAGGTAGTGTTCTTGTGCATTGAAAAATGTTGTAGGTATATACTTTTTCATTTCACACATTAGACAAGGAATTTCTCTCTTCCAATACTTTATATCATCTTCATGGATTTCTTTCAATGAAAACCATCTACATGAGAATCTCATGGATGATTTTAGGGGCTAAATTTCCCTCATGGGCTAATTTTCCATGTTTTTTCGAAAAACGAGATTTGCTATTTTAAAAATGATTCACCCAAATTCTATAGGATAAAATTATTTTGCCTTAAAAATAGCCAAAATTTTATAAAAACTATATAAAATCCTTAGAAATTTGAATATTTTTACAAAAATATCGCCAAACATTTATAGTTGGGATATGAAGTATAAGTAAGATTCACCAAGGTTTCTACATTTTAAAATAAATATCTATCCTTAAAACCATCCCTACATGAGATCATGACACAAGAAAATAACATGTTTCAACATAACATAATATAATATATTACATTACAATTAAAACATGTGTCATTAAGTACAACAATAATTTGAAAGAACATTTTGCATATAAATCACAACTACTGACCTCATGTATTTTCCAAGGTCATATATAACTTGTTTGACGTTGTTTTCAAAGTCGTTTGGGAGAGATAGCGGTAGAACATACTGTAACAAAAAAATGAATCGTTATTTGTTTCGACCAAAGTAGAGAAGAAAAAATAAAAAAAAATAAAAGATGTATAAGTCCAATATATATAAATATGTATACCAAAATTATTACCTTAATGAAGGTATGCCAATCATGTGTTTTCAGGGATGATTTTAAGGATGGACATTTATTTTAAAATGTAGAAACCTTGGCGAATCTTACTTATCCTTCATATGCCAACTATAAGTGTTTGGCGATATTTTTGTAAAATTATTCAAATTTCTAAAGATTTTATGTAGTTTTTATAAAATTTTGGCGATTTTAAAGGTAAAATAATTTTATCCTATAGAATTTGGGTGAATCATTTTTAAAATAGCGAATATTTTTTTTGGAAAAACCATGGAAAATTAGCCCATGAGCGAAATTTAGCCCCTAAAATCATCCATGTGTGTTTTTACCCCACCAAATTCACCTTTCTTTGTTAAGATATTATTTATGTTTGAAGCAAAACCCGTGGGCAATTTAATTCTTTGAATGAACTCTTTTACATCATTGCTTTGTTGCTATGTTAATAACCATGGAAGGTTATTTCGGTCTAGTACTCCATCTGATCTATTTGAATATCGAATCACACTTCACATTGCATGATTGGCTTCCTAAATGTCAGTACAAATTTTGACAATTTTTTCTTTGTCCCTCCTACCATCTATGATTCACCATAACGTTTCATTCACATTCTTCCCGATATGAATTGTATCAAACAAATGAGTTATTTTTAGCTCCTCACAGTAGGAAAACCTCATGAATTGAGTGGGATAACATTTCATTCCTTGTGGAAGCCCAATATTAATACCTTCATGATGATTGCGGCCTTCATGAAGCATAAAATAAATCACAAAAATAATTATCAAATACGGTAAAATAAATTCAATGATTAAAATAAACAT
>JZKD02S1673959.1:190650-206223 GCA_000966675.3 Picea glauca
CAGGTTGATTACAGGTTGGTGCATGGTTGATGCACTTGTTTATGGTACAGGTTGATTACAGATTGAGGTACAGGTTGATGCATGGTTGATGCATGGTTTAGATTTATTGGTACAGTTTTACAATGGTATATCTCACAGTGATAGTGTGACAGTGGTTCCATCATTCTACTTCTACTTCAGGGTGGTAGGTTGGGGCAAGAACAAGTGGTCGTAGCCACCTTCCGGTTGTAGCTGGAGAACATAGGGGGTTGTAGCCTCCTTCTAGTTGTAGCCAGAGAATTGGGGAGTTGGAGCTTCCCTCAAGTTGTAGCCAGAGAAACTAGGGGGTTGGAGCCTCCTTCCAGTTGAAGTTGGAAAACAAAGGAAGTTGGTGCTTCCAATGAATGTAATTCTTCAAGACATATAAAAAAAATCATTACGTGGTTTTCTCCTGATTTGGGTTTCCACGTAAAACACTGGTGTATTGTGTATGTGTATGATTGTTCATTTTTTCATTGCTTATTTACTCTGCAGTTATTGGATGATAATGCTTCATTGATATAACACTTGGATTATATGGTTAAAAGGGATTAAATTGCTCTATTATTGATTCACCCCCCCCGCTCAGTAATCATCAGCTTGATGCTTTCTACTATTCTGTTGACTCTTAGATTGAAGCATTTGTATGCTTTCATTGTCATTGAGTACCCAACTAGTATGACTTTGTCAGCTCGAGAATCAAATTTTTCAATTCTTCCATCTTCTCTTTTGATGTAGAATTTGCTTCAGAATACTCTGAAGTGATTCACATTTTCTAGTATTCCTTTCGATAGATTGTATGGAGTCTTATCATTGTTATTTATGAGCATTCCTTTGTTCTGGATGTGAATTGTTGTATGTATTGCTTGTACCCAAAAGACATATGTTAACTTGGAATCCACTAACATAGTTATGGCCATTTTATGTACAGTTCTATTCTTCCTTTCAACAACTCCATTTTGTTGAGGTGTCCTGGCAACTGAGAATTGCCTCTTTATCCCATGCTCGCTGCAGAATTCCATGAATTCCTTTGATGTAAATTCTTCTACATTGTATGATCTAAAAAATTTGATTTTCAACTATGTCTCGGTTTCAACCATCTCTTTGTATGTCTTGAAGTTTTTGAATTCCTCAGACTTATTATTTATAAATAAAACTACAGTCACTCATGTATTCATCAACTAGTAGCATCAAATATTGTTCACCTTTCAATCCCTTCATTCTTGTTGGTCCAACTAGATCAGTATGTACAATATCCAGTGGTTTTGTTGTGGAATACTCCTTTGACTTGAACTTTCTCTTGGTCTATTTTCCCTATAGAAAATGCTTGTGTAGAATGTTTGTTGGCTTTGATATCTCGGGCATTTTTCTTACTACTTTCTTTTTGTTGACTTTAAAAAGATTATCAAAATTTATGTGACCCATTTTTTTTTGCTAGAGCCAAATTTCATCTTCATTTTCTTAGAAACATATTCCTTTACTATTTCATTTAGAACATATATGTTACTTGGAGTTATTATAGTTGTAGCCACCAACTTTCCTAATTTTTCTTTCCATATCTCACACTTCTTTGATTCAAACACAAGTCTGTGTCCTTGATCACACATTTGAATTACACTTAGTAGATTTTGTTTCATGTCTTTGACCAATAAAACATTCTTTGTCGTCGCATCCTTACTTTTGAGCTTGATTGTTCCCTTTCCAATAATTTTGGCTGAGTTGTCATTCCCAAATGAAACTGATCCATCTCTTTCCTTCTTCAGTGTCAAAAATATGTCTTCATCACATGTCATATGCTTTGAGCATCCATTGTCAACATACCATCCATGTTTCTTGTATTGAGATTGTAGAGCAAGATTGTGTTATTCAGTGTTTAATTTATCTTTTTTTCGTATCCATATCCTTTTTGGTTCCTACTTGTGATTGTTGATATTTTTCTTTGGTTCCCTTGGAGGAATAGTGAGTCAACAATATTTAGCCATATGTCCAATTTTTTTTTACTTGTAGTATTCTACCACATCACCCAATGATCCAAATTTGTTATAGCTTCTATTTTGTGCTTCATGAGATATTCTTGGATAATTTTTTCTTGTATATCCCTCATTGTGACTTCAGTTCTTAGTATTGGCTCCACAATTCACAGCGTT
Organism: Picea glauca; assembly: GCA_000966675.3. NCBI lineage: Eukaryota > Viridiplantae > Streptophyta > Pinopsida > Pinales > Pinaceae > Picea > Picea glauca. The sequence continues at coordinate 192,816 of JZKD02S1673959.1, forward strand.
GTGCCCAAAATTATAACATGAACCAATAAAAATAGTTTGATACCTAGGAGTGGAAGATATTTTGAATGGTGCTTCTATTTTGAATCCCTCTTCTTATTGTGGTCTTTATATAATTGGATGTTGCTAATAATGACTTATGAATCTTCTAGGTGGTGCAATGTCTATGTAATCTTCCTCTTGAATATTCTTGTCTTCCTCTTTCTTGGAAGGACCTCTGACGACTTCTTCATATCGTCTTGGTTCTGCTTCTTTCTCTATTGTTCTGGAGCTTGAACCTTTTATTGTTTGTGTCTGATTGTATCATAATCTAGATCTGTCATAGTAAGGTCTTTGACTGTTAATGATATTATCCAATATCTTGGTGTTGTTTTGTTGCATGTCCTTTTTCTGAAGATTTTTTCTTAGAGTGACTATCTCTACTTATAACCCTTCAATGATCATATCTTTTTCATATAACTACCCTCTAAGCGAATCTTCAATCTTCTTATCTTCTTCTACCTGGATTTTTGGATTTGTGATCATCTGATTGACTTCTTTGGAGTTATGAGATTCTTCTTTCCTCTTTAGTTTTGTCTGGATTGGCTTGTTTTTATTCTTTTCCTTCTTTAAAACTTCTATGGAACATATCAGTTCTTCCATGTAATCGAATTCTGCCTCTTCACATTCTTCTTCGGAGCCTTCTTCATCGAAGTCTTCTATTGCCATGAATAGTACCCTTTCTCTATCATTGTCACTGACTTCATCTTCATCTAATGAGGAACTATCATCTTTGGTGCAGAGACTTTTCTTTAAAAATTTATTTTTGTTTATTCTACCCTTTTGGATTTTGTTTTTCTTTTTAGAATCGTCTTCTTCATTTTAGTTTGTTGAACATGCAGTCTTGAAAAAAAAAATTGTAGTTTGGATAAATTTTTGAGGAAAAAATCCTAAGTATATGAAATGTACGCAGAGTAAGAAGGAAAGCTAGAGAGAGCACAACAAAGGTCCATCCAGTAGGAAAGTGCGCAGAAGGACGAAAGTGTAAAAAAGGAAGACAACGTACAGCTCGAATAATAAAGCCATAAGGGTAAAGAAAGGAAATAAATCATAACAGGAGAAGGACAGCCCGACATTCCAGAAATAAAAGAACAACAGAAAATCAGCATAAAGGCAAAAAAGCATAAGAAAAGCGTCGAACAACCAGTTAATTGAACTGGCCATTCATTGTAATGGGATATTTTTGGGATGAATAGATTAGGGTTTTTAGCCCTAGATTTTGATATAAATATGTAATGGATTGGGAGATTAGGGGTTGGTTCGTCGTCATTGTTATTGTTGTTTTGGGTTCATTCAGTTGGTTCCACCGGGTATTATTCTAATGAATTTTGATTATAATAGATTAGGTTATGTTATAGTCTGATTGATATTGGGTCCAAAGTTATTGATGTAACAGTCGAAGGTTGAGAAGGATGAATAAAGGAATGATAAAGATATGTTATGGAATCCTATGTTGACTATGTTTTTGTTTTTGCTTATAAATACTATTTGCATGCATCGTAGAATAGTTTCATAAGATAGTTAAGTATGGTGTAATGATTTATGACGGTGACAATAATGAATCTATACAGTAAGTTGGAATATCATAAGTGTAGGAATTTGAACCATGAGTAAGTTGATAACAAAACAGAACAGAGTTAAACACACAACATAATAAGGAAGAATGAATTGAATGGTTGCCTCCCATTCCCTTACTACTGCAGAAGCCTAGTTCTTTCAATCCCCATAGATACCTCAGGTGAGACTTCATTTTCTCAAGCAGGTGATGCCAAAAGGGATGGTTTCTAGTGGGTTTTTTGGTCTTAGATAACCCGAACCCTAGGTCTTACAACCCATGCATAGAACAACGCCAACAAATGGCTCTGTTGTTGAGACCTAGACTTTGTGTTTAAGGGGATGTTTTGGTGGCCAAATAAGAAGGAGATCTCAGAATGGTTGGAAAGCAAGGAACGGTAATTTGCACGACAAGAGAATAGGAAACCTAGGATGAGTGACAAGCGATGGCTACAAAAGTATGTGTTCACGGATCTGCATGAAATTTTCTTTGGCAAATTTCTCATTATTTTGACAAAGTGGCTAGAAAGATTAGTGGAGAAAACTGGAAGGTTCAGCATCCCAGTTCCAAGGAATTGGACTCTTGAATTGGTAATACAGTTGAATTATGTAAGTAAACCAACTAGTCGAGCACTTGATTTTTTGTTAGATAGCGTACTAGGCGGTTATGTTACAGAGTTTGCAGTAGATTGTATTTGGTCATGCAATGTCGCAGAAAGGGATTTTTTGAAAGGTTCGCATGGGAGGTTCTTGAAATCATTAAAGATGTGGATAAAGATACTATTGTGTGAGAAGCACGTGATGATAATGAAATCTGATTGCAAAGGGGTTCATGCACATAGGGGAACCTGGGGATGACAAGAGGATCATCTGAGAGAAGGAAAGAAGCAATGGAATAAGCAAGGAAGGGTTGAGGATGCAAGAAGAACATATACCAGAGGAAGGATATGAGTTTAGAGTGTTGCGCAAAGGGAGGAGGTACAAGAGGAAAAAAACTAAAGCTGAGAGAAGAGATCCATGCGATGAGCTAGAGGGGAGAGAACCTTGCACACTAATCTGAATCGTGGAGGTACCATACCTAGGAGAAGGAGAAGAAAAGTTCCAGTCCATTCCAATAATAGAAGATCCAGCAAGTCATACTCAAACAAGATCATGTGTCAAATCCACGACCTCGTGTGCCTCACCACAATCATAAGTAACATTCAAATATTTGTCAAAATAAATTGTAGTGAGCCAAGGAGGACCAAGTAGTAGCAATCATAATAGTGGAAGTAGTGCACAGAGTTAGAATCAGATTCAACCAACATCACCAAGAGGAGGGACTACATCCACCAACATGGTCGAGGTGGATAATACTCTTAGGTTTCCACAGTTCCAAGGAATTGGATCAGAGGACCCAGAACAAAACTTTTTTTTTTGTGAGACGATTTGGGTTGTAAAGAACGTACAGGATGAAGTTGTGAAGATTGCACAGTTAGCAACAACATTTAGAGGTCATACGCTAGTATGGTATATGAAGTTACAAAGCACCATGCCTATAGGACAGGCCAGGACATTGAAAAAGATTAAGAAATTACTATTGAATGAGTTCAAGAAACCAAAGTCGGAGTCACAATACATCATAGAATTGAAGGATATCAAACAAGTACAAACAGATTCGATCTGGGATTACGACCAAATATTTAAGGATGTGATGGGTAGATTAACTTTTCAGATCCCAGATCAACAACACCAAGAATGGTTTATTGTAGGTATTATACCACACATTTGCATGGAATTGATTCAACAGAAGGTCGTGTCACATCCCGAGGAACTAGAAATTGCAATGAAACTAGAGTCATATTCGATGGGAGACAATGGAGGAATGGCACAAGTTCAGACGTAGTTGGCTGCATTGACAATTCAAATGGAAGAACCAACAATGGGAAGGGAAACATGTGAGCAAGTCTGGTGTACGAAATGTAGGACCGAAGGCCATCACAAGGATGAATTCCCATCATTTGTGCCATATTTGGTGATGGGTGTACCGAATCCATTGTCAAGAGGAGGATACTACAAGATATGTAAGAAATGGGGTCATCACCCAATGGAGTGTCTACTACTACAAAAGTACCAAAGTACACCAAAGAACCTGTTTTGCATTTTTTGCAAATCTATAGGACACGAGGAGAAGTATTGTCGCATGTTCGAATTAATGAGGGAACGCACATCCGATATGTATAGGATCCACGAAGAAATTATTGTAGAAGAAGTGGGGGTCCACAATATAACGATAAAAGAGGTTTAAATCAAGGGAAAAGAGGAAAATTTGGCCAAGGATGAGGTAGAGGGAATTTTGGAAGAGGAGGAAGAGGATTGATTATAAGTTACAATTGTAATCAACCTAGACACTTGGCCCAATACTGCCAAAATGTGTGTACGACATGCACATATTGCAGAGCATTGGATCGCTCAACAGAAGACTATCCCCAACTATTTGTGAGGTTGTAGAACAGAGGAAACCAAAAACTAAATCTGAATCTGAATGTGCATATGATATTAGCCAAAATACGCAATGAAGGAACCAGAGTAGCCATCGTTATGCATGAAGGAATTGGAAAAGTGGTTGATAGGGAAAATCAAGGAAAACAGATGAAATAATGGGTAAGTAATTCAGCAGGGACCATACCATCCTTTTATCCTCAGCAAGAAAAGGAGACATATCATAGGGCGAGGAAATAAGTACTTGGAGCAGATTAGGGAGCATCAATATCAATAACACCTCATGAAGAATATCACCCAATTCCAAAGAAGCCAATAGGGAAGGGAAATATGCTCACGTAATTATTGAGAAACTGTGTAGAGCTAAACAAATATGAGGTTTCGTTGAGTACATTATACGACATGATTGATCACTGCACAAGAGAAAGGGGAACTCATGTTGCACAAAGGATGGTAAATCAGGTAATGCGTAGGAAGTGAACCAATGGAGAATTCAGATTCAATGCATAGATTGGAGAGTATGATGTGGATAATATTATTTTGGACTTAGGTCATGATGTGAGTGAGTTACCTAAGCAGACATGGGAGTTGATGGGAAAACCCAAGTTGATATAGTCTCTTTTTCATCTCAGGATAGTGAATCAACAAAAAATAGTTCTGATTGGTCGGGTGACAAGAGTACCGATGAACATAGATGGGGTGCACACCGTGGCAGACTTTGAAGTTATTGAGATTGTGAATGATAGTCAACCATATCCAGCTCTGATGGGACTAGAATTGGATTTTGATAACCAAGCAATCATCAAATTGAAGAGGAGGGAGATGATATTTGAATTTGGATATTTGAAAGTTACAGCACCCTTAGACCCATTAGAAGGAAAGAGATACATAGAACCAGCAAGAGGGAATGACATTGATAATTTGTATAACATGATTGCATGGATGGAATATTATGTCAACCGATAGTAGATGGTGCGTTGAGTTGGCGAAGTATCAGTTCATGTGTGTCAGATTATGAAGAAGGTTTAGAGCATCGGCAACCGAGAATGCATGAAGTGACAACTAGATGATGTGTGAGCATTACTTGATCCTTGTGTTGGATTGGAACATAGCTATGTAACCCACCAAGGTATGATGGATTAATCGATATAAGTATGTTTGTCAAAAAAATTGAGTTGCAATTACTCGAACAACAAAGGTTGTTAGCACTGGATGTGGTGTTAAAAGTGACTCCATCCAGATGGTGGGTTGCAGATAGAGAGGGAATGAAATATTGGCTACAATGTAGCAGACTAATGCAAATAAGGTTAAGCATTGAGGGAGATAAAATTGTGTAGAAATATACAGGGTAGAGTGACCTAGTAGGTCATGTGGAACATTGTAGGGATTTTTGGGGTTCAGTACCAGAGACGGAGTGGATGCACGTGTTCATACATACACTGGACACAATTCCAAAGAACTGGCATTTGGATTTGGAAATGCACAGGTAGACAGCAAGATGGGAAGAATTGATCCAGAGGTTCAAAATCACATTTACATTTGAACGTGAATATCAATCCATAGATACAACGCTACAGGCAATTCGGAAGAAGATATTCTCAGAAGAAGAGGTGGTGGACATGATACCAGTATGTAGCGAGCACATATCCAAGATGATTGTATGTGAGCTACTGGAATGCTATAACGTAGATAAGGAAGAGTACGATGGAGAGGATCTTACAAATGTATAGATACCTGAGACAGAAGGAGAATGAGCCATAGAAGGATAGGAGCTCAAATCCACCACATATACACGGCCTATAAAGACCCGGAAGGTAAACATTGGGACGACAGAGAATCCCAAGTTTGCGTAGATAGGGGACTATTGGAGTGAGGAGACAGTTGAGAAGGTTGCAGACTTACTATGATAATACTAGGACCTATTTCCAACAACTTTTTCAGAGATGAAGGGAATAGCAGGAGACTTAAGTGAGATGAATATTCCACTAAAACCAAGAGCTAAGTCATTGTGTCAGAGGCCTTATAGGATAAATCTAATGTATAAGGAGAAGGTGAAAGATGAAATAGATAGGATCTTGGATGCAAGAATCATTGAACCAATACAATAATCTGAGTGGATCAATCCGATGGTGGTGAAAAACAAGAAGATAGGAGGAATTAGGATTCGTGTAGATCTAAGGAAGTTAAATGACGCCTACTTACATGACTCATTTCCAACGCCATTCACAGGTGAGGTACTAGAGAACGTAAGAAGGCAGGAAACTTACTCTTTTATAGATGAATTCTCTTTGTACCATCAGATAAGGATTGTGCAAGAATATTGACAAAGGACCATGTTTGTGATGGAATCGGGAAGTTATCAGTACATGGTTATGCCCTTTGGCTTGAAGAATTCCCCTGCAGTGTTTTCCAGGGTAGTAGTTGTAGCGTTCAAAGAGTTTAACCATAACTTCCTAGAAGTATAGTTGGATGATTGGATGGTGTTTAGTCTACTGAAGGATAATATAGAAGTTATTTGACTTATGTTGGATCAGTGCAGGCAGTGTCAGATTTCACTAAACTTCAAGAAGTGCATTTTTTTCACACTGTTTGGAATTTTGTTAGGACATGTAGTGTGAAAATAGGGACTAATGGTTGGTACAGCTAATATTGAAATCATTTTAGAGTTATAACCACCTACATCAGTCAGACAGCTGAGGGAGACGTTGGGTTGTATAGGTTATTATAGGAAATTTATCAAGGGATATGCGTAGATCAAAAAGTCGATGGAGAAGTTACTAAAGAAGGAAGTGAAGTTTCAATGGAATGAATACTATCTGAGGGGGTTGGACACCCTAAACCAGAAGTTGGTGAGCACATCGATTTAATTTTTACATATTGGAACAAGGAGTTTCATGTACACATGGATGCATCGTCTATAGCATTGGATGCAGTTCTATCCCAGTTGGGGGAAGGAGACATAGATCACCCAATTTATTTTGCAAGAAGGAAGTCGTCTATAGTAGAGAAGAACTATACAAATACGGAACAGGAAGGATTGGATATGGTCTATGCACTATAGAAATTCAGGAATTATCTACTGGGGTCTCACTTTAAAATGTGTACAGACCATTATGCATTAAAGTACTTAGTCAACAAGTCAATGTTGGGGGAGAGAATATGCAGGTGGTTCTTATTATTTCAGGAATACGAATTTGAATTCATAGTGAACCTAAGGAAAATGAATGAAGGACTAGATCATCTAGTGTGCATATTGTTAGGGGAAGATGCAGGAAATTTAGATGACAGCTTCCCAGATGCCCAATTATTTGTAGTAAGGATGGTGGATGATTATTTCTTAGACATAGTAGAGTTTCTAAACATATGAATGGCTCCATCTGAAATGATGGTAGCACAGAAGAAACAACTGGTAGTGAAAGCAGCAAATTATCAGTTAATTGCATAGAACGTATACAAGATGGGTGCAGATGGAATATTGTGACATTGTGTTCTGGAGCATGAACGGCTGGTCATATTTGAAGAAGCACACAATGGAATTGTCGGAGGACATTACGTAGGGAAAGAAACTACACAGAATATTTTGTACACAGGGATTTTGTGACCGACACTTTACAAAGATGCGAAGGAATATTGTCAGCCATGTGATGTATGCCAATGAGTGGGAAAGCCCTCTAGGGGGGATGAAATCCCTTTGAATCCATAGGTTATGTTGCAAGAATTTGAGAAATGGGCCATAGAATTTTTGGGGACAATCAACCCACAAGAAAGAAGATGAGGGGGAAGGTACATCATTACTGCGATAGAGTATTTGATAAGATGGGCCAAAGAATCCCTAGTTATAGACTGTATTGTGGAAACTACTACACAATTTCTATTCAAAAACATAGTCACAAGGTTTGGATTTCTGTGCATATTACTCAGTGATCAAGGGGCACACTTTCTGAAGAAAACAATTGCAGCATTGACTGAGGAATTTAATATTCATCATCAAAAGAGTACCCCATATCACCCTCAGGTCAATGAAACTGTGGAATATTTTAACAAGATTTTGGATAATTCCTAGGGAAAGATGATTGGTACTTAAGAATTCTTGCAGTATTATGGGCTTACATGAATACAAGTAAGAAGTTGACAGGACAAACACCTTTCAAGTTGGTCTATGGACAAGAAGCAATAATGCCAACGGAGTTTATTATGCCTAGCCTACACATTACATCAATCACAGAGCTATCAAATATTGGCACAATAGAGGAGAGGTTGGAATAGTTAGTACATCTTGAGGAGGATTGGTTTTTCACAGGATTCCATCAGCAGGTTCAGAAAGATAGAGAGAATGAATGGCATGATTGACACATTAAACGGAAGAAGTTCCAAGTCAAAGATTTGATACTACTCTATGATAGCAAGTATACCCGGGATCCAGGGAAGTTTTGAATGCATTGGTTAGGACCTTATGTGTTTCAGCAACTAACAGAGACATGTGTTGCATAGTTGGAAACCTTGAATGGAAAAGTATTGGAAGGTATGGTGAATGAAAGTTGGTTGAAACTCTATAAATACAGCCGACAGGATACGTAGTAAGTTGGGCTATGTTGGAATACATGTCTTAGAGTAGTTGTATCATAGTAGGAAAGAAAAAGAAGGAAAAACGAATAAAAAGTAGATATATGGAAAATAAAAAGAGTGTTCAAATACCAAGGGATTAGAACGTGCGCAGAATGAATGGTCATTACACATCAACTTGTCATTGCACCAAACAAGGAGATGAGACACAGATGAGGTAGACAATGAGGTGTACAAATAAAACAACGATAAACCAGTGTGCAATTTGGAAATGTCAAGACCGTTAAAATAATTAAAGCATGGAAATGATGGTTACATAGCGGGAGAGATAGGTCATAAAATCATTGTATAAGTCTTAAATTGGAAAAGCCACTGGAAATCACGACAGATGAGCAGCGCAAGGGATAAATCACACGATGTGTTTTGTCATCAAGATGCAATAATGGAACAACTCATCAACTAAGGTGAAGGATTGGAAAAGTTAGTTAAGGTAGGATGATACATGTACAATTGTCTCAAAAGCACAAAAATAGAAGGAATTCGTTAAGTCTAAACCATTGCTACATGCGAGTGGGAGAAAACAAAGAGAACCAGAGTGAATTGGAGGATCAAGTCGAGCCATCGGAACCAAGCTACAACTACCCTCTAAGAGATACAGAGATAAGTCCATGAACCAATCACAGGCAAAAAATGGCACCACTGAGGGTTAGAGGATTGTCTGTAGTAGCGAAAAAATAATCGAAACAAAAAGCAGTATCACCATATGATCAAAATGGATCCAGGAAGGCATAAAAATCAAAGTTCTCATAATTGGATGAAACCAGTGACATTATGTATGTCTTGTCATGATGATTCTGGCCATATAATGTTTTCCTCAAATGGACACAGTATGTGAAAGTTATCGCGTTTTGATCAAATTCTCAAACAGGCAAAAAGTCAACTGGTCAAAGTCAACGTTGACGTCGACAGTACAACTGGGGATGTCAGGATGATGTCATCATGCTAATGTGGTGTCACCATTTTTACTTCCACATGTCAGTCTGTCATTGGGCCATGCGGAAGTGACATGTGGAAGGTATGACAGTGCGACATGTGGCAGGTACGGTGGACACATGGAAGGTATAGTGGACATGTGGCAGGTAGTGCAGTGTGACACATGGAAGGTACAATGGTGATGTGGCATGTACAGTGGTGACATGGTAGTTTTGATTGGGTAGCTAACTAGATCGATGCATCAGTAATACAAACCAATCCCAAGGTGACACATGGCCCAATCACACGACACCACGTGGCACTCTGGATTTGGCCAAGGTTGGTTGGGTAAAAAGTGTGTTCTGCCTCTGTGGGAATCAAACTTGTGACCACTGAGCTAGGAAAAGGATTAAAAACCACGGGCGGACTAGATACAATTTGGGGCTTAACCACATTCGGCACAAATAGTACTTAAGTTAGCCTTGGAGCGAATTTGAGGGGATAAGCCCCGGTTGGCAGGGGCCAGCCTTGACCAACAAGGGGTTGGATACCAGGGCCTAACTGATTGTGGAACGCGTGGAGTGTTAAGGGCATGGCCATATGGCCCAAGCCACAAGAAGAACACCCAGACTCGAAGGGGCCAGAGTGCGTCAGCTAGCCCTCGACCACATGGCAGAGACCCATGCAACCAGGGGCTAGGAGAATAGGGGGTTGCACCCAATTTTGGTTGGTATTTGGGTTTTTAACATTATAATATAATTTTTAATGATTTTAAGCCTACTTTTAGAGGATTTTGTCCATTATTGGGGGATCTGGAGCCCTTTTTTAGGCCAAATATTAGGAGGAAGTTGGGAGGATGTTACCAACTTCAAATCTATATAAACCAAAGGTTCTTGGAAGCCTTGGAGAGGTTCAAAAGAGGAGAAATGATATAGAATTGTGAAGACAAAGTTAGTTTTATGTAGGGAATCCATTGAGGAGAGGAACTTTGTGGGCCAATGCCGAGAGCTTCGCTCAACCTTTTTCAGTGTCATCAATTGTGTTGGGTTATTGAGGTCTAGAAGAACATAGCCAGACCAGTTTGTAATCCATTTGACACTTTTATGATGTAATTTTGAAGCTTTGAAGATAAATAATAAAGCCTCACCAACTGAGACAAATGTCTGGAGACGTAGGCGATCTTGTCGAACTCCGTTAACAACTTTTTTGTTATGGTTTGTTGATTCTTTGTGCTTACTTTCATATCTGCATTCTTATTATGGCTTCCATCTTATATCATTAATTTATTCTTCTTTCTTCAATTCCTAAATGGTTAATGAACTCATGCTTTAAAAAATTAACCATAGTCTTTAAAAGATCTTTTCGGATCAAGAACCCAACACAACTAACTACATTGAAAACGGTTGAGTGAAGCTCCCATAATTGGCCCGCAAAGTTCCTCTCCTCAATGGATTACCTGCATAAAACTGACTTTGGCTTCACATTTCTATATCATATCTCCTCTTATGAACCTCTCTAAGGCTGCCAAGAACCTCTGGTTTATATAGATTTGAAGTTGGTAACATCCTCCCAGCTTCCTCTCGAGATATGGCCTCGATAAGGGCTCTATATCCCCCAATAATGGACAAAATCCTCCAAAAATAGGCTTAAATCATTAAAAAATATATTATAAGGTTAAAAACCCAAATTCCAACCAAACTTTGGCGCATCCCCCTATTCTCATGGATCCTAGTCGCATGGGTCTCTACCATGTGGTCGAGGACTGGATGGTGCACTTTGGTCCCTCTGAGTCTGGGTCCTAGTCTTGTGGCTTGGACCATATGGCCATGCCCTTAACACTCCACGCATTCCACAATCGGTTAGGCCCTGGTCTCCAGCCACTAGTCGGTCGGGCCAGAGCACGCCAACCATCCCTTGACCACATGGCAGAGACCCATGCGATCAGGGGCCAGGAGAATAGGGGGATGCATCCAATTTTGGTTGGAATTTGGGTTTTTAACCTTATAATATAATTTTTAATTATTTTAAGCTTGTTTTTGGAGTATTTTGTCCATTATTGGGGGATATGGATCCCTTTTTGAGGCCATATCTTGGGAGGAAGTTGGGAGGATGTTAGCAACTTCAAATCTATATAAACTAGAGGTTCTTGGCATCCTTGGAGAGGTTCAGAAGAGGATAAATTCTATATAATTGTGAAGCCAAAGTCAATTTTATGTAGGGAATCCATTGAGGAGAGGAACTTTGCGGGCCAATTCTGAGAGCTTCACTCAATTGTTTTCAGTGTCATCAATTATGTTGGGTTCTTGAGGTCTAGCATAACACAGTCACACCAGTTTTTAATCCATTTGACACTTTTCTGATGTACTTTTGAAGCTTTGAAGAGAAATAAGAAAGCCTCCCCCACTGAGACAAAGGCTCGGAGACGTAGGCGATCTTGCCGAACTCCATTAACAACTTTTTTGTTATGATTTGTTGATTCTTTGTGCTTACTTTCAGATCTACATTCTTAATATGGTTGTTATGTTATATCATTAATTTCTTCCTCTTTCTTCAATTCCTAAATGGTTAATTAAATTGTTCTTTAAAAACTTAACCATAGTCTTTAAAAGATATTTTTGGATCAAGAACCCAACACAACTGACGACACTGAAAACAGTTGAGAGAAGCTCCTGGAATTGGCCCACAAAGTTCCTCTCCTCAATGGATTCCCTGCATAAAATTGACTTTGGCTTCACAGTTTTATATCATTTCTCCTCTTCTGAACCTCTCCAAGGCTGCCAAGAATCTCTGGTTTATATAGATTTGAAGTTGGTAACATCCTCCCAACTTCCTCTCAAGATCTGGCCTCAAAAAGGGCTCTAGATCCCCCAATAATGGACAAAATCCTCCAAAAAGGGGCTTCAATCATTAAAAATTATATTATAAGGTTAAAAACCCAAATTCCAACCAAAATTTGGTGCATCCCCCTATTCTCATGGCCCCTAGTTGCATGGGTCTCTACCATGTGATCGAGGGATGGTTGGCGCGCTTTGGTCCCTCCGAGTTTGGGTCTTAGTCTTGTGGCTTGGGCCATATGGCCATGTCATTAACACTCCACGCATTCCATAATCGGTTAGGCCCTGGTCGGTCAAGCCAGAGTGCACCAACCATCCCTCGGCCACATGGAAGAGACCCATGCAACCAGGGGCTAGGAGAATAGGGGGATGTATCCAATTTTGGTTGGAATTTGGGTTTTTAACCTTATAATATAATTTTTAATTATTTTAAGCCTGTTTTTGGAGTATTTTGTCCATTATTGGGGGATATGGAGCCCTTTTTGAGGCCATATCATGGGAGGATGTTACCAACTTCAAATCTATATCAACCAGAGGTTCTTGGTAGCCTTAGAGAGGTTCATAAGAGGATAAATGCTATATAATTGTGAAGCCAAAGTCAGTTTTATGTAGGGAAGCCATTGAGGAAAGGAACTTTGTAGGCCAATTTTGGGAGCTTCACTCAATCATTTTCAATGTCGTCAATTATGTTGGGTTCTTGAGGTCTAGCAGAACATAGTTAGACCAATTTGTAATCCATTTGACACTTTTATGATGTAATGTTGAAGCTTTGAAGAGAAATAAGAAAGCCTCACCCACTGATACAAAGTCCCAGAGACGTAGGAGATCTTGCCGAACTCCGTTAACAACTTTGTGTTGGAATATTGGTTGTTGTCATTGATGTCAACCCTAGTCATGGGTTTTGGACCGCAAGATTTATAAAGGTATTTGGACATGAAGGACAATGCACATGCATATACAACACCCAT
>JZKD02S1673959.1:237163-250775 GCA_000966675.3 Picea glauca
ACATAATTCATATTTTCACATGTACACACACACAATAGGGGTTTTTCATTCTTAACTTCATCTTTTGATTAGGAAGGTTAAGACAGGGGGTTACTCTTTTTAAGAGTGTTTCGAATGGAGCTTCTGCGCAACTCGTTCATGAGCCCAAGTAGGCCGAGTGTTGTAACCATGCTCTGATACCAATTTGTAACACACCCACTACGACATAATAAAATTTTCACTTTTCCTCAAGGGACAGAATCCTTGAAGTCCTACAGGGGCCTAGTGCAGGCTAGTTCTTCCCTGTTCACCTCCCTGTGATCGTGGGTTAGGACCACAGGCCAAACAAACCAGGCGCCTTTTCATGTTTCGCGATTTAGTGATACAAGTGAGTCCAATCCTAAAGGTAGAATGGCGAGGGGGCTCCAGAATGAAACCCTGGCCATAGATCGCGACGCGCAGATTCTGGCCGTCCATATCTACCCACCGCTTAACGAAAAAGCACTAACTCCCTTTCTTTAGTCCCTATCTCGATAGGACCACATACCCGCCTAAATGCAAGTGCCTTTGACAACTCGCGACCTTGCGAGTCGTGAGTCGTAGACCCTCAAATTTTCTTCACCAATCCCCGATACCTGAAATTCTGATATGGTATGGCCCCTCCTTATTAGCGCTCTCCAAGCGTGACCAACGACTAGGGCTAACTACTAGCCTTGCTCGCAACTTGCAAGTTCGCGAGTTGAAAGGTTGAACCTCTGGGCCCTTCTTTTACAAAACCCCGAGATGCGAAAGTCAAAGAAGGTTTGACTCCTTCTGGGCTTCTCGACTCTCGCAACTTCGCAACTTGAATTGTTGGGCCTTGGTGCTCCTTTCTTACGAGAACCTGAAGTACAATAAGTCAACAGGATGTTGACTCCCGTTTCAAACGACACGTGTCCACCACGTCTCACCACTTCTCCCTCTCTCTGGGCATCTTATCGTCACACCACCTGTCAACCATGTGGGTCCCACCAAGAGGACGTGCCACATGTTGCACAAGCTCTCGCAACTCGCAAGCTCGTGACTTCTACAGTCAAAACTGATTCCCCTCAACCTCCAAGATCCCGATGTGCGATATGGTGAGGAGGTCCTAACTCAATGGTTGCTCCTACTTCTCAATATTCGGGACTTTGCCACTGTTTGCACCCAATTCGTCACTAAGTGAGCAAATACAAGGTGCTTACATGCCTAGTTGGGCTCTGCTAGGCATGACAGCTGTAAAAGGAAAGGTTAGAAAGAGAAACAACAAAACTATTAACAAGAATTAAACTAAAACAAACTAAGACTATGAGCATACAAAAAAAATGAAAAATAAATACGAATGGACCAATATCACCAATGTATAAGCTGATCTATTGGTGAAATCCAAAGGCACAATGAAGAAAGGGGACTTGGGTCCCTTCTTTCTCCAATGGAAGGCTCTTGAGGCCCTCACAAGCTTATCTACTCAAGAGAGAGGTGGATAGCTCTTGTGAAATGATGCCTATGTGTTCTTGTCAAAGAATGAGTCCTTAACAATCTTGGCAGCATAACAATGCATAGAATTCCTTGAGAAAGTGATGGTTATTCATGGNTTTTTATAGCCTAGCATTGGGTGATTATGTAACCTCTTTGGAGTGTGAAAAGGGGCTCTTTAGGGCTCAATTAGGTCTTTGACCAGCCCACCATGCAGATTGAGCTCGGATTTGGTGTCAAATATACTTGGGAGCTGATCTATTAGTGGTTGGGAGGCCGACCAATTTCAATAAATGCGCCATTTAGCAGGTGCGCGGGTTTTTTGCCCAACAGCTACGCATCGTGCGCGCATGCGCGCATTGTACGTTGCTATTACGTGCATATGCGCGCGCACCCAGATTCTGTAAAGCGCCCTTCAATTTTTGGTTACTTTGTATAGTTTTTGACCCTTTTGCCATGTTGTGGAATTAATCCTGTGCCATGAATAGCTTCATTCCTGTTTTTGATGATGCTGAGTTCTTGTCGCCATGTGCGGATGGAATTTCAGTGATAACAACGACTCCAAGGGTTTGGTAATCCACCTCCAAACTCATGAATCCCCAATACGCGATGTATCGAGACGTCAGATCCCATGGCTGTCCTTCCTCTTTGATCAACGACCCAGATTACATAGCGATCTGGCGACTCGGGACTTCGTGACTCCAAGAGCCTGGTCTTCCACCTCCAAACTCATGAATCCCCAATATGTGATGTATCAAGATGTCAAATCCCACGGTTGTCATTCCTCTTTGATCAACGACCCAAATCACATCGCGATCTCATGACTCGGGACTTGGAGCACCCAACCCTTGGGCTCTTACCTTGCAAACCTCCGAGTTCGCGAGATCCCTTGATCTCTGCCACTTGTCCTCCTTGGATGGATGGTCCTGAACCTCTCACGACTTTGCCGCTCGTTAAGTCGAGAGGCTTCCCTCTATGACTCCCGATCTCTGAATCCTTGATATGGGCGATCTTGCGACACGCGTCCGCTCTCAGACGAATGACTCGGATTTCCTCGGGACTTCACTACTTGCGAAGTCAATATGCTCACCTCTGTGAGTCCCGGTGCCCGAATATCCCAAATGGATGATTCCTCGACATGCATCCTCCCGTAAATGGACGACTCAGATTCTTTTGTAGTTTCACGATTTCTGATGTCGAGTGCCCGGACTCTCATCCTCTAGACTCCCTAAATTCCGAACGCCGATATCCCGATACAACCCTTTTGGGACTTTCGCTCTGCTGCTCTTCGCGTGAGGTTTTAAACCTTGTGCAACTCTCGACAGATCCAACAGCTTTCGACTATTTAGACCAAGATCTGATGGCTCAGACCTGTCCTGCACTGAACACTCTCCCGCTGCTCCCTGGATGTGGAAAAACCAACGGTCTAGATACTCCCATGGACCTTGGGGATCTACGATCCCGATTTCTTCGCTACTCACGAAGATGAAGGAAGAAAAAGGGTTAAGGCATTTAATGCCCTCATGTATTCTTCCAATCTAACGATCGTGAATGAATGCAGTCCTCTTGAAAGGATATCATCCGTCGATCGATACTTATCCCTACACTGCTACTTCAGGACTTCAAGAAGATCATTCTTCCTCGTACCGGGTTACCAAGGCTTGCGCTTTCAAATCCTTTTCCAGATTCTTGGTGAGCTTTCTAAGAAGGGTGTATCTATAGGGAGATCTATCCAGGGTATTACCCGAGGATGAATAAGGACATAGATTTCCCAAACGCAGACTTGAAGTCTGAATTAGATCGGTATGCATATAAATAACGATTTATAAAACATAAGCCATACATAGTCTTTCCATTATAAGCATGCAATCACCATTTCTGAATCAAAACACTATACATGCAGTCTCATACTCAAACCACTCATAAAACTGCATAGACTATGAGCATACATGCCAGCATATAAATTTCAAGATGCAAGATGTAAAACACTTATTAGAAATAACACCAGATGTGAATGCAACTACTGAGAGGGGTGCTCATTTCCACCCAACCGTAGGCTCACCGATTTTGATAGAATTTACCACTAGCCACCCTCGAGCTGAGACCACGATGTTGTGAGACTGCGTCTTTGTTTGCCAGTGATCGAGAACAAGGGTTACTCTCCCCCTTCTCTGCTATCACTCACTCTGCATTTTCCAGAGTTCTCTTCCTTCCCTCATGTCTGCCCCCTCCTCGCTTCTTCCTCACGCATTTCCCTCTTGCGAGGTTGCGTGTGGCACGATTTCCCTTGCGGTGGTCAAGATCGAGGCTCCTACGGATGGGCGGTTCACTTCCCCCAATCCCTCATTAATTCCTGAGGAACCATCTACCTACCAATCCGTGAGTAATTTATTTAGGGCCAGCGAGCCGCTCTTGGTTCTCCGGGCCAGTGAAGTCCAAATACGATATTGGTTTCAGTGGAAGTTAATGCCACCTTTCCAGGTACCTTCCACCACCTTTCTTCAACTATCGTGGTCTCTTTTTCAACATATCCCCTCTCAACAGTCCTACAATATATATTCATAATATTATTCACATTCATTGACCTTTTTCACAAGGTCCATTCACATCACACATTCACATTTTTGGGTTTTCCACAATACTTGGCCAGTATAGTTATTTTTACAGACTGGGGGAAATAGGGTGTTACAGTGAACAATACTTCATGCTACTCATTGCTGACTACACTATAATGAACTAGGTTTTCTTCCTCAAGAAAATGTCAGAAGCTTTCAAATGTTTCAAGATATTCAAAGAACTAGTTTAAAATAAAAATGATTTAAAAATCAAATGCTTAATATCAGATAATGCACTTGAGTTTACTTCAAATGAATTCAAAATTTTCTGTGAAGAACATGGAATACAAAGACAATTCTCAACAACTAGAACACCTCAGCAAAATGGATTTGTTTAAAGGAAAAATAGAATTGTACAAGTGATGGCCAAGACCATGTTGAATGACTCCAAGCTAAGTGATATATTTTGGGGACAAACAGTGCATATAATTGTTCATATATTGAACAAAGGATTGATCAAAAGGAATAGTAATAAGACTTCATATGAGTTATGGAAAGGAAGACTAACCAATGTCAAGCACTTTAGAGTGTTTGGAAGAAAGTGTTACATAAGAAGGGGATACAAGAAGATTGGAAAATTTGACTCGTGAGTGCACAGAGACATATTTATTGGGTACTCATGAAAAATAAAAACACATAAGTGCTACAATTTAAGACTCAACAAGATAGTGGAAAACATCATTGTAAAATTTGATTGAAACATAATTGCTAAAGACCAATAAGGAAAGAAGAAATTCAAGCATCTTTGAAGAATAGGAAAATGAAGAAATAAAGAAAGAAGAAGAGGAAGAAGAAGAAGAACGACAAGAAGTGTTGAATAGTTTGGTTGTCATTGATGTCAACCCTTGAATAAGCCCCGACGGTGTGGTTTTAGTTCCTGAAGTTGAATGAGGAATATGGACATGAAGGATAGAGTAAATGCAACAAGACCCTCATAGATGGATAATACTCACCGTGTTGTTTCTGATGATATGTGGAACACCATGTAGTTCCTCATGGTTAGGGAGATATGAATTTGTGAAGTTGTAAGCCTCAAATAAGTGGTCAAGAACCTCTAGTTGGTTACAAGTCTTTAATGAAAGGGTAAAGTTGTTGTAACAAGAAAACCCTAGAAGCCCTAAATTAAAGAGAGGAGTTACTTAGCACAAGTATAAATATACCTCAAGGAGTCATTCACAAGTACATTCACAAACTTATTCTTTGCTTATATTTCTTGTGATCTAGTGATCTTTTGCTAAGGTTGTAGCATCATTTTTTGAGGTAGAAAAGGAAGGTCAAAGGAAAAAGTTTCGAAGTTGCAACAAACCCTATTTTTTGAGGTGTACGTGGGTTGCAAGTCAGAAATGGATCATATGTACATGGGATACAATGGAGAAAATCGCGTATATATGCAGGAAGTAGAAGAGAAAGTCACATATATATAAAAAGGCTCATGAATGTTTGAGTAAATGTTGGTACCAGGTCCTTGAAGTCTGAAGGAAGTCTACAGGTCAACATCTCAGAGTTTTAGGTCAACTACAAAGGTATTGGTATGTTTGTACACTTGTTTTGATGGTTACTTTTGGTCATGATATGGTGTATGGTTGAGGCATGCTTAGTATGTTTGGTTTTGTATTTGGATATGATATATATTGGTTGCTTGCCTGAGTGAGGAGCACTCTTATATCTGGTTCAACATATGACATGGTTCTTATAGTTCATATCATTGAGTTGATTATACATGGTTGATGCATATTCATGTTGCATGGTGGCATATGCATGAGGGACATGCATTGGTTCTTTGAGATACTTCATTGATGATATGATACAAATCTGCATATGGTTGATGGTATGGTATATGGTACAGATGATTGACGCTCTAGTTCATGATTCACTATTCCTTATTGATGTATCTTTGGTTCTTGATTGATGCATGAGATAGTATGTATGTTGATATTCTGTTGATGCATGGTATGGTACAAGTGTTAGTTTATTTATGAGTATATACAAGTTGATGAGACAATGACAATGACAGAGACAAAGTGACAAAGACAATGGTAGAGACACAATGGTAGTGACCGTGACAGTGACAGAGACAAAGTGAAAAAGATAGTGGCAGAGACACAGTGGCAGTGAAAGTGGTAGTGACAGTGACAGAGCTTGTGATAATGACAATTGGTTTACACTTATATTTTAGGGTGGCAGGATGGGGCAAGGATGGGTGGTTGTATCCACCTTCCGGTTGGAGCCAGAGAACTCAGGGGGTTGTAGCCTCCTTCTGGTTGGAGCTAGAGAATTTAGAGAGTTGTAGCTTCCTTCAGGTTGTAGCATGAGAATAGGGGTTTGGATCCTCCTTCTAGTTGTAGCTGGAGAATCAAGAAGTTGGTGCTTCCAATGAATGTATTATTTTGATATATAAGAAATTCATTCCATGGTTTTCTCCCATTTGGATTTCCATGTAAATTCTGGTGTACTATGTATATATTGTGATGTGATGTTGTTTATGATTATACTGTTGATGATATATTGAATGCTAATGATAAACTATTGAATACTGTTGAAGAATATACTATGGTTAAAAGTGCTAAAATTTCCCATTACTGATTCACACCCCTCTCAGTAATCCAATGATTGGTATCAGAGAAGGTCCTTCAAGAAGCAGTCTAACCACTGGAAGGAGATCATGGATTACACTAAGATTGGGGTACCATAGTTTGATGGTGAGANGTACATACCTCAACAAATAGAGGAATTTGTTGACATATTCTTCTATAGTGAGTTGTCCCAGTTTGAGTTCATAAAACTCTTTAGTCTTTTCGTTGAAATATTTTTCCGACAGATATTTCTTTCGGAAGTATTTCTCAAACCGTTCCCAAGACAGGTCCTCTTCGCGAACCCATTTCATATTCTTAAGGTCTTCCCACCAAATGGAAGCCTTTCCGTTCAAGTTGAAGGTGGCCACTTGGGCCTTCATATTTTCTAAAAAGTCATGGACTCTGAAATACTTCTTTAGTCCAAGCAGCCAGGCCTCTTCTTCCTCTCCCTTCTTTATTTCACCGTCGAAGGAGGGTGGTTTGGCCTTTCTAAATTCTTCGAATTTTTGACCTTTGGAAGACTTTTGATTCTTCTGTTTTCTTCGGGGATAAGAACTGGTTCTGCTACTAGAAGAGCCCTCTGAATCGCCAGCTTCCTTATCAGAGGAATTATCCGACGCTTGTCCTTTACCTCTGGGGTGGAAATTTTTTGAGGTGCTCCTCTCAGTGTGGCCACTGATATGACCATGTTTCTGAGTTTTAGGTTCATGCTGCATTTGTCTTTGTAGATTGGATAAACTCTGCAGTAAAACTGCATTAATTTCTGTTTGCTTTTCTTTTTCTTTCATCATCCTTTCATTGTCAGCCTTGCAACTTTGTAATTCAACCATGAGACTCCTTATAGTCTCGTCTAGATCTGGAGGGGTGCCTGCTGCCCTCCTTTCGTCAGGCTCTTCATTTCTATTGTGGGAGCCTTCTTCCTCTTCTTGGTGAGTCACCATACTATGCGTTGATAATTTCCCACGGTTGATCTCCCGCTTGTGTGCAAAAGGAAAAACGCTGGTTGTTAGTCAATATTTATATTTATTTATAACCGATACATAATTCATATTTTCACATGTACACACACACAATAGGAGTTTTTCATTATTAACTTTGTCTTTTGATTAGGAAGGTTAAGACAGGGGGTTACTCTTTTTAAGAGTGTTCTGAATGGAGCTTCTGTGCAACTCGTTCATGAGCCCAAGAAGGCCGAGTGTTGTAACCATGCTCTGATACCAATTTGTAACACACCCACTACAACATGATAAAATTTTCTCTTTTCCTCAAGGGACAGAATCCCCGAAGTCCTACGGGGGCCTAGTGCAGGCTAGTTCTTCCCTATTCACCTCCCTGTGATCGTGGGTTAGGACCATAGGCCAAACAAACTAGGCACCTTTTCATGTTTTGCGACTCAGCGATACAAGTGAGTCCAATCCTAAAGGTAGAATGGCGAGGGGGCTCCGGAATGAAACCCTGGCCATAGATCTGGGCACGCAGATTCTGGCCGTCCAGATCCACCCGCCGCTTAATGACAAAGCAATAGCTCCCTTTCTTTAGTCCCTATCTTTATAGGACCACATACATGCCTAAATGAAAGCTCCTTTCACAACTCGCGACCTCGCGAGTCATGAGTCGAAGACCCTCAAATTTTCTTCACCAATCACCGATACTTGAGATTCCGATATGGTATGGCCCCTCCTTATTAGCGCTCTCCACGCGTGACCACTGGCTAGGGATAACTACTAGCCTTGCTCGCAACTTGCAAGTTTGCAAGTTGAAAGGTTGAACCTCTGGGCCCTTCTTTTACAAAACCCCGAGACGTGAAAGTCAGAGAAGGTTTGACTCCTTCCAGGCTTCTTGGAACTCGCAACTTCTCGACTTGAGTTGTTGGGCCTTGGTGCTCCTTTCTTACGAGAACCCGAAGTATGAGAAGTCAACAGGATGTTGACTCCCATTTCAAACAACATGTGTCCACCACCTGTCACCACTTCTCCCTCTCTCTAGGCATATTATCTTCACACCGCATGTCAACCATGTGGGTCCCACCAAGCGGATGTGCCACGTGTTGCACAAGCTCTCACAATTCGCAAGCTCATGACTTCTACAGTCGAAACTGATTCCCCTCAACCTCCGAGATCCCGATGTGCGATATGACGAGGAGGTCTTGACTCAATGGTTGCTCCTACTTCTCACTATTCAGGACTTCGTGACTCCAAGGGTTTGGTATTCCACCTCCAAACTCACGAATCCCCGATATGCGATGTATCGAGACGTCAGATCCCATGGATGTCCTTCCTCTTTGATCAATGACCCAGATTACATCGCGATCTCGTGACTCGAGACTTCGTGACTCCAAGAGCCTGGTCTTCCACCTTCAAACTCATGAATCTCCGATACGGGATGTATCAAGACATTAAATCCCACGGTTGTCCTTCCTCTTTGATCAACGACCCAGATCACATCGCGATCTCACGACTTGGGACTTGGAGCACCCAACCCTTGGGCTCTTACCTTGTGAACCTCCGAGTTCGTGAGATCCCTTGATCTCTACCACCTATCCTCCTCGGATGGACGGTTCTGATCCTCTCACGACTTTGCCACTCGTGAAGTCGAAAGGCTTCCCTCTATGACTCCCGATCTCTGAATCCCCGATATGGGCGATCTCGCGACATGTGTCCGCTCTCATATGAATGACTCATATTTCTTCGGGACTTCGCTACTCGCGAAGTCAAGATGCTCACCTTTGTGAGTCCCGGTGCTCGAATTTCCGAAATGGATGATTCCTCGACATGCATCCTCCCACAGATGGACGGCTCAGATTCTTTTGTAGTTTTTCAATTTCTGATGTCAAGTGCCCGGACTCTCGTCCTTCGGACTCCTGAACTTCCGAATGCCGATATCCTAATACAACCCTTTCGGGACTTTCGCTCTGCTGCTCTTCACATGAGGTTTTAAACCTTGTGAAACTCTCAACAGATCCAACAACTGTCAGCTATTTAGACCAAGATTTGATGCTCAGACCTGTCCCACATTGAACACTCTCCTGTTGCTCCCTGGACATGGAAACACCAATGGTACAGATACTCCCACGGACCTTGGGGATCTACGGTCCCAATTTCTTCACTACTCACGAAGATGAAGGAAGAAAAAGGGGTAAGGCATTTACCACCCTCGTGTATTCTTCCAATATAACGGTCATGAATGACCGTAGTCCTCTCGACAGGATCTCATCCATCGATCGATACTTATCCCTATGCTGCTATTTCGGGACTTCAAGAAGACCATTCTTCCTCGTACCGGGTTACCAAGGCTTGCACTTTCAAATCCTTTTCCAGATTCTTGTTGAGATTTCTAAGAAGGGTGTCTCTATAGGGAGATCTATCCAGGGTATTACCTGAGGATGAATAAGGACATAGATTTCCCAAACGTAGACTTGAAGTCTGAATTAGATCGATATGCATATAAATAACGATTTATAAAACATAAGCCATACGTAGTCTTTCCATTATAAGCATGCAATCACCATTTCTGAATCAAAACACTATACAGGCAGTCTCATACTCAAACCACTCATAAAACTGCACAGACTATGAGCATACATGCCAACATATAAATTTCAAGATGCAAGATGTAAAACACTTATCAGAAATAACACCAGATGTGAATGAAACTACTGAGAGGGGTGCTCGTTTCCACCCAACTGTAGGCTCAACGATTTCGATAGGATTTACCACTAGACACCCTCGAGCTGAGACCACGATGCTGCGAGACTGTGTCTTTGTTTTCCAGTGACCGAGAACAAGGGTTACTCTCCCCCTTCTCTGCTATCACTCACTCTGTATTTTCCAGAGTTCTCTTCCTTCCCTCGCGTCTGCCCCCTCCTCGCTTCTTCCTCATGCATTTCCCTTTTGCGAGGTTGTGTGTGGCACGATTTCCCTTGCGGTGGTCAGGCCCGAGGCTCCTATGGATGGGCGGTTCACTTCCCCCATCCCTCATTAATTCCCGAGGAACCATCTACCTACCAACCTACGAGTAATTTATTTCGGGCCAGCGAGCCGCTCTTGGTTATCCGAGCCAGTGAAGTCCAAATACGGTATTGGTTTCGGTGGAAGTTAACTCCACCTTTCCAAGTGCCTTCCACCACCTTTCTTCAGCCATCGTGGTCTCTTTTTCAGCATATCCCCTCTCAGCAGTCCTGCAATATATATTCATAATATTATTCACATTCGTTGACCTTTTTCACAAGGTCCATTCACATCACACATTCACATTTTTGGGTTTGCCACAATGCTTGGCCAATATAGTTATTTTTACAGACTGGGGGAAATAGGGTGTTACAGTGAACAATACTTCATGCTACTCATTGTTGACTACACTAGAATGACCTAGGTTTTCTTCCTCAAGAAAATGTCAAAAGCTTTCAAATGTTTCAAGATATTCAAAGAACTAGTTTAAAATAAAAGTGATTTAAAAATCAAATGCTTAATATCAGATAATGCACTTGAGTTTACTTCAAATGAATTAAAAATTTTCTGCGAGGAACATGGAATACAAAGACAATTCTCAACAACTAGAACACCTCAGCAAAATGGATTTGTTTAAAGGAAAAATAGAATTGTACAAGAGATGGCCAAGACCATGTTGAATGACTCCAAGCTAAGTGATATATTTTGGGGACAAGTAGTGCATATAATTGTTCATATATTGAACAAAGGATTGATCAAAAGGAATAGTGATAAGACTTCATATGAGTTATGGAAAGGAAGACTAACCAATGTCAAGCACTTTAGAGTGTTTGGAAGAAAGTGTTAGATAAGAAGGGGATACAGGAAGATTGGAAAATTTGACTCGTGAGTGCACAGAGACATATTTATTGGGTACTCATGAAAAATAAAAACATATAAGTCCTACAATTTAAGACTCAACAATATAGTGGAAAACATCATTGTAAAATTGGATTGAAACAAACTTGCTAAAGACCAAGAAGGAAAGAAGAAATTCAAGCATCTTTGAAGAATAGGAAAATGAAGAAATAAAGAAAGAAGAAGAAGAAGAAGAAGAAGAGCGACAAGAAGTGTTGAATAGTTTGGTTGTCATTGATGTCAACCCTTGAATAAGCCCTGACGATGTGGTTTTATTTCCCGAAGTTGAATGAGGAATATGGACATGAAGGATAGAGTAAATGCAACAAGACCCTCATAGATGGATAATGCTCACCGTGTTGTTTCCGATGATATGTGGAACACCATGAAGTTCCTCATGGTTAGGGAGATATGAATTTGTGAAGTTGTAAGCCTCAAATAAGTGGTCAAGAACCTCTAGTTGGTTACAAGTCTTTAATGAAAGGGTAAAATTGTTGTAACAAGAAAACCCTAGAAGCCCTAAATTAAGGAGAGGAGTTACTTAGCACAAGTATAAATATACCTCAAGGAGTCATTCACAAGTACATTCACACACTTATTCTTTGCTTATATTTCTTGTGATCTAGTGATCTTTTGCTAAGGTTGTAGCATCATTTTCTGAGGTAGAAAAGGAAGGTCAAAGGAAAAAGTTTTGAAGTTGCAACAAACCCTAGTTTTTGAGGTGTACGTGGGTTGCAAGTCAGAAAGGGATCATATGTACATGGGATAGAATGGAGAAAATCACGTATATATGCAAGAAGTAGAAGAGAAAGTCACATATATATAAAAAGGCTCATGAATGTTTGAGTAAATGTTGGTACCAGGTCCTTGAAGTCTGAAGGAAGTCTACAGGTCAACATCTCAGAGTTTTAGGTCAACTACAAAGGTATTGGTATGTTTGTACACTTGTTTTGATGGTTACTTTTGGTCATGATATGGTGTATGGTTGAGGCATGCTTAGTATGTTTGGTTTTGTATTTGGATATGATATATATTGGTTGCTTGCCTGAGTGAGGAGCACTCTTATATCTGGTTCAACATATGACATGGTTCTTATAGTTCATATCATTGAGTTGATTATACATGGTTGATGCATATTCATGTTGCATGGTGGCATATGCATGAGGGACATGCATTGGTTCTTTGAGATACTTCATTGATGATATGATACAAATCTGCATATGGTTGATGGTATGGTATATGGTACAGATGATTGACGCTCTAGTTCATGATTCACTATTCCTTATTGATGTATCTTTGGTTCTTGATTGATGCATGAGATAGTATGTATGTTGATATTCTGTTGATGCATGGTATGGTACAAGTGTTAGTTTATTTATGAGTATATACAAGTTGATGAGACAATGACAATGACAGAGACAAAGTGACAAAGACAATGGTAGAGACACAATGGTAGTGACCGTGACAGTGACAGAGACAAAGTGAAAAAGATAGTGGCAGAGACACAGTGGCAGTGAAAGTGGTAGTGACAGTGACAGAGCTTGTGATAATGACAATTGGTTTACACTTATATTTTAGGGTGGCAGGATGGGGCAAGGATGGGTGGTTGTATCCACCTTCCGGTTGGAGCCAGAGAACTCAGGGGGTTGTAGCCTCCTTCTGGTTGGAGCTAGAGAATTTAGAGAGTTGTAGCTTCCTTCAGGTTGTAGCATGAGAATAGGGGTTTGGATCCTCCTTCTAGTTGTAGCTGGAGAATCAAGAAGTTGGTGCTTCCAATGAATGTATTATTTTGATATATAAGAAATTCATTCCATGGTTTTCTCCCATTTGGATTTCCATGTAAATTCTGGTGTACTATGTATATATTGTGATGTGATGTTGTTTATGATTATACTGTTGATGATATATTGAATGCTAATGATAAACTATTGAATACTGTTGAAGAATATACTATGGTTAAAAGTGCTAAAATTTCCCATTACTGATTCACACCCCTCTCAGTAATCCAATGATTGGTATCAGAGAAGGTCCTTCAAGAAGCAGTCTAACCACTGGAAGGAGATCATGGATTACACTAAGATTGGGGTACCATAGTTTGATGGTGAGA
>JZKD02S1673959.1:262354-273545 GCA_000966675.3 Picea glauca
CTATGCAGACCCGACAATCTGGGTCCCACGGTCCAGATCTCCCCGGCAATCAACGGTCCTGATTAAATCAGTGATTTACCTGGCGCGACTTTGGGAAGTCTACGCTTCCATTTCCCCTATAGACAAAACCTCGAAGCTCTAGATCAACGGCTCTCGTTGATTCCAATCTAATGAATATTATTCCTCCTGAGCTTATTAGGTTTCCTGCCGGACTAATCTCATAGTCCAACTCATACGGGTGTTACCCTCTCTTTATGAAAACGACCAACAAAGGTCACTCTTGGGAATTAACAGTAGTCCCAAAGGACTCCTTAAACAGGTTATCCTCATGGTCAATTCTAACCATTATAGGTCAAGTAAATCTGACCCTACGTATTTTCACCAATCCTCTCAATCATGAGGAATTGTACGCTCAGGGTTTAATCTCTTAATAATGCAGAAATCATAACTTTCTAAGGATCCTAACCGACCTTACCAGATTTTCCCAAAATCATGAACGGTTTCTTCATTTGGGTCTTAACCCTTATCTAAACAACCATCTTAACCGCAAGAAACTCTACCTGTTTTAGTAGGTATTCATCGTTTTGCTAAGATAGAACAGCTCAGTTTATGTCCCGTGCCCGTCTCGTGCAGCTTCATAGCACAATTTTTTTTTTCTACCTCTGTTATTCACACTCAAATCTTATCAATGACAACGATTAGTGCATCCCTACTCCTATAAGAGTAGTTGCCATTTTAACAAGGGGTTATAGAAGTTTCCAAATTATAGTTTCATTCTGCAGTCCTTCTCCTTAAAGAGAAACGCAGATAACAATATCTTCTAACGTGGCTCGTGCCTGAGCCCAAGGAGGCCAAGTGTTGTAACCATGCTCTGATACCACTTTGTAACATACCCACTACCCAAATTTAAAAAAAAAATTCGTTTAGTTCTCAACAATGAGAATCCCCGAAGCTTGTAGCCGCAAAATTCCAAACCTGGTCCACGGGTCTTTCATTCACCTATACGGCTTCCTTCACCTAGACCGTAGTCTTCGCTGATCCTAATTTCAGGTTATCCGGGTTTCGTCTCTCCCATAGTCAAGGGTTCTTGTACTCTGTAATTTCCGATGGCCGGTGAACTGATTTTTGGCCTTAGCCCCTCCCTGGCTAGGCTCCTAGTCCACACGACCATGTACCCAAGACCTCACCCTTATGGCTTTTCCTTTATTCAGGGTTTCGGGATTTTTAATATCGAAGTGCATAAGCACCTTGGATCTGCGATTCCCCGATTCCCGATGCACCCTTTTTTCATTAGCCCTCCTAACTATAGGCCTCGAACCCTATGACCGTTAACCTGTGACCACGGTCTTATCTCTTATCGGAGTTCGGGGTTTCGCATGTCGAAATACACCAAACCTCTTGTCAACGGAATCCTCGATTTCTCGATGCACAGATTCTCGATTTGACGTCACCAGGAAGCCCTTCCTCCGTAACCAAAATCAACGGTGGTGAGCAGTCGCTGAGGTCAACAGATCCTGACCTCCTTATCCACGATGCCAACAACTGGTTCCCACTCAAGGGGGCTTCCACTACTCCAAATACGCTGACAACTATCCCCCACTGATCAGGGTATCTCGGTTCGGGTTTTAAAAGTGCAAAAGCCTCTTGTCACCGGGATCCCCGATTTCCCGATGACCCAAACGCCGATAGACGACTTCCTTGTCGGGCCTTCCTCGATGGCTTCGATCTCTGCCACGTGTATCCTCGAGCGGGCGGTCTCAATTCCTCCAGGATTTCGAGACTTTCGATGTCCCGATTCTTTCGACCTCATAAATCCCGATTTCCCGAATGTCGATATCCCGATGGCTCCATCTCTTCGACAAACGTCCTAAATGGATGGACGGTCAAGATAAGCTCTCGAGGTTCGTGACTTATAGCGTCCCGATTCCCTCGACCTCTGGATATCTGATATGTCGATGGCCAATATCCCGACTCTCTCTGGATTTCTGACACCTGTCCCTCTGAACGGACGGCTCGGGTTATGTCGGGGTTTTCACCTGGGACTTCCATGTTCTCTTGTCCCTGGAAATGCCGATTTCCCGATGCGCCAAACGTCGATGGCTCTTGATCTCCGCCACGTGTCCT
Organism: Picea glauca; assembly: GCA_000966675.3. Taxonomy (NCBI): domain Eukaryota; kingdom Viridiplantae; phylum Streptophyta; class Pinopsida; order Pinales; family Pinaceae; genus Picea; species Picea glauca. The sequence goes on from JZKD02S1673959.1 coordinate 264,479, forward strand.
CTGCCAATGGACGGTCCAGATCCTTGTCGAGATTTTTAGACTTTTGATGTCCCATTTCCTTCGACCTTAGAAATTTCGATTCCCCGATTTCCGACTCCTCGGAATCCCTTAACACATGTCTCACTGATGGACGGATCTGATCTTGCCAGATATCACGGATCGCAATTCCAAGCGGCAAGATTTCTTCACTTTCGAAATTCCCGATGGCTTCAATATCCCAATGAATTTTTAGGGACTCTCCTCTGTTCCCTAGGGCTTATCCCCGGTGTAACTCCTGCCAAATCTGATGGCTGTCGGGTAAACTTCTCAGATCTGACAGCCTAGATCTGTTCTTCTGCGCACACTCTAGAGACTAAGCTCCAGGCATCTTAACCCTATCTAACGGCTGACGGGTATCTGTTCAAGATCTGACGGATTCTGATCTATCCCACCACGCGCACTCTTCCACTACTTCGTGGATGTGGAGAGATCCATGGTCTAAATGTTCTCCTGGTTCTTGGGATCTACGATCTCGATTTCCTCATTGCTCACTAGGATGGAGGGAGAAAGGGGCAAGATATGTAATGCCCTCGTTGCTTCTGTCAATCTAACAGTCGTGATTGGCTATGGGTCACCCGACGAAATCTCAGTCGTCAATTTGTCACATATCCCTACACTCCTACCTCGGAACCTTAAGAGGGTCATTCCTATTCGTACAGGGTTATTAAGACTTGCGCATTCAAGTCATGTTATTTTCTAGGTTCTTGGTGATCCTTTCTAAGAAGGAAATCTCTGTGAAGAGATCTAATCCAAGGCATTCCTGGAAACAGACTAAGGGAAACCAACTCCCGAGGATGGACTGGAAGTCTGACTCRGTTCAGCTCATGCATAATCAAATCCATTTATCAACATAAATCATGCATGGTTTCTTCTATTATAAGCATATATCTATTCATTCTTATCAAACACGGCATCGACATTCTAACACTGAAATCATTCACAATTTCATAGTTCTATGAGCATATATATACATATACCAGCCTATGAATTTCAAGATGCAATACATATGAAACACTTATCAGATATAACACCAGAAGAGGGTGTGACTATTGAGAGGGGTGCTCGTTTCCACCCAACCGTAGGTGTAGTGACTCCCAGCGGATTTACCACTAGCCACCCCCGAGTTGAGACCATGATGCTCTGAGCCTGCATCTCTCTGTCTGCCAGTGACCAGGAGCGAAGGCTGCAATCCTCCCTCTCTGTTATCACCCACTTTGCATAATGCCTGAGTTCCCCTCGTGTCCCCCCCCCTTCTCAATCGCCTCTGCCATACGCCTTATCCTCTCACGAGGTTATGTGTGGCGTGATTTCCCTCGCCCTGATCAGGCCTAACGGCTCTACAGATGGGCGGTTCACCATCCCATCCCTCATCAAGCCATCCTCCTACCAGTATGCGAGCCATTAATTTTCAGGGCCAGTGAGCTACTTTTGGTTCTCCAGGCCAGTGGAGTCCAAATACGGTATTTTATTCTCGATGGAAGTTAACGCCACCTTTTCAGGTGCCTTCCACCGCCATCGTGGTCTCTTTTTCTGCACATCCCCTCTCAGCAGTCCTGTAATATAAATTCATAATGTTATTTACATTTATCGACCTTCTTCATAAGGTCCTTTCACATCATACATTCACATTTTCATCATGCTTTAGCATGGTAATTCCTGTATTAGGATTAATTACAAATTTGGGGGAAACAGGGTGTTACAATGGTGGTGCAAAACAAGAAGATAGAAGGAATTAGGATTCATGTAGATCTAAGGAAGTTAAATGACGCCTACTTACATGACTCATTTCCAACGCCATTCACAGGTGAGGTACTAGAGAACGTAAGAAGGCAGAAAACTTACTCTTTTATAGATGGATTCTCTTGGTACCATCAGATAAGGATCGTGCAAGAATGTTGACAAAGGACCATGTTTGCGATGGAATCGGGAAGTTATCAGTACACGGTTATGCCCTTTGGCTTGAAGAATTCCCCTGTAGTGTTTTCCAGGGTAGTAGTTGTAGCATTCAAAGAGTTTAACCATAACTTCCTAGAAGTATACTTGGATGATTGGATGGTGTTTAGTCTACTGAAGGATAATATAGAAGTTCTTTTACTTATGTTGGATCGGTGCAGGCAGTGTCAGATTTCACTGAACTTCAAGAAGTGCATTTTTTTCACACTGTTTGGAATTTTGTTAGGATATGTAGTGTGAAAACAGGGACTAATGGTTGGTACAGCTAAGATTGCAATCATTTTGGAGTTATAACCACCTACATCAGTCAGACAGTTGAGGGAGACGTTGGGTTGTATAGGTTATTATAGGAAATTTATCAAGGGATATGCGTAGATCACAATGTCGATGGAGAAGTTACTAAAGAAGGAAGTGAAGTTTCAATGGAATGAATACTATCTGAGGGGGTTGGACACCCTAAACCAGAAGTTGGTGAGCACATCGATTTAATTTTTACATATTGGAACAAGGAGTTTCATGTACACATGGATGCATCATCTATAGCATTGGATGCAGTTCTATCCCAGACGGGGGAAGGATACATAGATAACCCAATTTATTTTGCAAGAAGGAAGTCATTTATAGTAGAGAAGAACTATACAAATACGGAGCAAAAAGGATTGGAGATGGTCTATGCACTACAGAAATTCAGGAATTATCTACTGGGGTCTCACTTTAAAATGTGTACAGACCATTCTGCATTAAAGTACTTAGTCAACAAGTCAATGTTGGGGGGGAGAATATGCAGGTGGCTCTTATTATTTCAGGAATATGAATTTGAATTCATAGTGAACCCAGGGAAAATGAATGAAGGACCAGATCATCTAGTGTGCATATTGTCATGGGAAGATGCAGGAAATTTACATGACAGCTTCCCAGATGCACAATTATTTGTAGTAAGGATGGTGGATGATTATTTCTCAGACATAGTAGAGTTTTTAAACACACGAATGGCTCCATCTGAAATGATGGTAGCACAGAAGAAACAACTAGTAGTGAAAGCAGCAAATTATCATTTAATTGCAGAGAACTTATACAAGACGGGTGCAGATGGAATATTGTGACATTGTGTTCTGGAGCATGAACAACTGGTCATATTTGAAGAAGCGCACAATGGAATTGTCGGAGGACATTACATAGGGAAAGAAACTACACAGAATATTTTGTACACAGGGATTTTGTGACCGACACTTTGCAAGGATGCAAAGGAATATTGTCAGCCATGTGATGTATGCCAATGAGTGGGAAAGCCCTCTACGAGGGACGAAATCCCTTTGAATCCATAGGTTATGTTGAAATAATTTGAGAAATGGGCCATAGAATTTGTGGGGACAATCAACCCACAAGAAAGAAGATGAGGGGAAAGGTACATCATTACCACGATAGAGTATTTGATAAGATGGGCCAAAGAATCCCTAGTTATAGACTATATTGTGGAAACTACTGCACAATTTCTATTCAAAAACATAGTCACAAGGTTTGGATTTATGTGCATATTACTCAGTGATCAAGGGACACAATTTCTGAAGAAAACAATTGCAGCATTGACTGAGAAATTTAAGATTCATCATCAAGAGAGTACCCCATATCACCCTCAGGTCAATGGAACTGTGGAATATTTTAACAAGATTTTGGATCATGCCTAGGGAGAGACGATTGGTACTTAAGAATTCTTGGAGTATTATGGGATTACATGAATACAAGTAAGAAGTTGACAGGACAAACACCTTTCAAGTTTGTCTATGGACAAGAAACAATAATGCCAACGGAGTTTATTATGCCTAGCCTATGCATTACAGGAATCACAGAGCTATCAAATATTGGTGCAATAGAGGAGAGGTTGGAATAGTTAGTACATCTTGAGGAGGATTGGTTTTTCACAGGATTCCATCAGCAGGTTCAGAAAGATAGAGAGAATGAATGGCATGATTGACACATTAAACAGAAGAAGTTCCAAGTCAAAGATTTGATACTACTCTATGATAGCAAGTATACCCTGGATCCAGGGAAGTTTTGAATGCATTGGTTAGGACCTTATGTGATTCAGAAACTAACAGAGACATGTGTTGCACAGTTGGAAACCTTGAATGGAAAAGTATTGGAAGGTATGGTGAATGAAAGTTGGTTGAAACTCTATAAATATGGCCGACAGGCTACGTAGTAAGTTGGGCTACGCTGGAATACATGTATTAGAGTAGTTGTATCATAGTAGGAAAGAAAAAGAAGGGAAAACAAATAAAAAGTAAATATATGGAAAATAAAAGGAGTGTTCAAATACCAAGGGATTAGAATGTGGGAAGAATGAATGGTCATTACACATCAACTTATCACTGCGTCAAACAAGGATATGAGACACAGATGAGGTAGACAACGAGGCATACAAATAAAACAGCAATAAACCAGTGTGCAATTTGGAAATGACAAGACCGTTAAAATAATTAAAGCATGGAAATGATGGTTACACAGCGGGAGAGATAGGTCATAAAATCATTGTATAAGTCTTAAATTGGAAAAGCCACTAGAAATCACGACAGATGAGCAGCACAAGGGATAAATCACATGATGTTGTTTTGTCATCAAGATGCAATTATGGAACAACTCATCAACTAAGGTGAAGGATTGGAAAAGTTAGTTAAGGTAGGATGATACATGTACAATTGTCTCAGAAGCACAAAAATAGCAGGAAGTCATTAAGTCTAAACCATTGTTACATGCGAGTGGGAGAAAACAGAGTGAACCAGAGTGAATTGGAGGATCAAGTCAAGCCATCAGAACCAAGCTACAACTACCCGCGAAGAGATACATAGATAAGTCCATGAACCAATCACAGGCAACAAATGACACCACTGAGGGTTAGAGGACTGTCTACAGTAGCGAAAAAACAATCGAAACAAAAATTAGTATCACCATATGATCCAAAATGGATCCAGGTAGGCCTAAAAATCAAAGTTCTCAGAATTGGATGAAACTAGTGCCATTATGTATGTCTTGTCGTGATGATTTTGGCCATATAAGTTTTTCCTCAAATGAACACAGTATGCGAAAGTTATCGCGTTTTGATCAAATTCTCAAACAGGCAAAAAGTCAACTGGTCAAAGTCAACGTTGACATCGGTAGTACAACTAGTGACATCAGGATGATGTCATCATGCTAATGTGGTGTCACCATTCGTACTTCCACATGTCAGTCTATCATTGGACCATGCGGAAGTGACATGTGGAAGGTACGACAATGCAACATGTGGCAGGTATGGTGGACACGTGGAAGGTACTGTAGTGTGACACATGGATGGTACAATGGTGATGTGGCATGTACAGTGGTGACATGGCAGTTTTGATTGGGCAGCTAACTAGACCGATGCATCAGCAATACAAACCAATCCCAAGGTGACACGTGGCCCAATCACACGACACCACATGGCACTCTGGATTTGGCCAAGGTTGGTTGGGTAAAAAGTGTGTTCTGCCTCTGTGGGAATCAAAATTGTGACCTCTGAGCTGGGAAAAGGCTTAAAAACCATAGGCGGACCGGATACAATTTGGGGCTTAACCACATTCGGCACAAATAGTACTTAAGTTAGCCTTGGAGCGAATTTGAGGGGATAAGCCCCGGTCGACGGGGGCCAGCCCTGACCAACTAGGGGATGGAGACCATGGCCTAACTGAGTGTGGAACGCGTGGAGTGTTAAGGGCATGGCCATATGGCCCAAGCCACAAGAACAAGACCCAGACTCGAAGGGACCAGAGTGCGTCAGCTAGCCCTCGACCACATGGTAGAGACCCATGCAACCAGGGGCTAGGAGAATAGGGGGTTGCACCCAATTTTGGTTGGTATTTGGGTTTTTAACATTATAATATAATTTTAAATGATTTTAAGCCTGTTTTTAGAGGATTTTGTCCATTATTGGGGGATTTGGAGCCCTTTTTTAGGCCAAATATTAGGAGGATGTTACCAACTTCAAATATATATAAACCAGAGGTTCTTGGAAGCCTTGGAGAGGTTCAAAAGAGGAGAAATGCTATAGAATTTTGAAGACAAAGTTAGTTTTATGCAGGGAATCCATTGAGGAGAGGAACTTTGCGGGCCAATTCTGAGAGCTTCGCTCAACCTTTTTCAGTGTTGTGAGTTGTGTTGGGTTATTGAAGTCTAGCAAAACATAGGTAGACCATTTTGTAATCCATTTGACACTTTTATGATGTAATTTTGAAGATTTGAAGATAAATAAGAAATCCTCACCCACTGAGACAAAGGCCTGGAGATGTAGGTGATCTTGTCGAACTCGGTTAACAACTTTTTTGTTATGGTTTGTTGATTCTTTGTGCTTACTTTCATATCTGCATTCTTATTATTGCTTCCATCTTATATCATTAATTTATTCCTCTTTCTTCAATTCCTAAATGGTTAATGAACTCATGCTTTAAAAAATTAACCATAGTCTTTAAAATATCTTTTCAGATCAAGAACCCAACACAACTAACGACATTGAAAATGGTTGAGCGAAGATCCCAGAATTGGCCCGCAAAGTTCCTCTCCTCAATGGATTACCTACATAAAACTGACTTTGGCTTCACATTTCTATATCATTTCTCCTCTTATGAACCTCTCCAAGGCTACCAAGAACCTCTGGTTTATATAGATTTGAAGTTGGTAACATCCTCCCAACTTCCTCTCAAGATATGGCCTCAATAAGGGCTCTATATCCCCCAATAATGGACAAAATCCTCCAAAAATAGGCTTAAATCATTAAAAATTATATTATAAGGTTAAAAACCCAAATTCCAACCAAACTTTGGTGCATCCCCCTATTCTCATGGCTCTTAGTCGCATGGGTCTCTGCCATGTGGTCGAGGGCTGGCTGGTGCACATTGGTCCCTCTGAGTTTGGGTCCTAGTATTGTGGCTTGGGCCATATGGCCATGCCCTTAACACTCCACGTGTTCCACAATCGGTTAGGCCCTGGTCTCCAGCCACTAGTCGATCAGGCCATAGCACGCCATCCATCCCTCGACCACGTGACAGAGACCCATGAGCTCAGGGGTCAGGAGAATAGGGGGATGCATCCAATTTTGGTTGGAATTTTGGTTTTTAACCTTATAATATAATTTTTAATTATTTTAAGCATGTTTTTGGAGTATTTTGTCCATTATTGGGGGATATGGAGCCCTTCTTGAGGCCATATCTTGGGAGGAAGTTGGGAGGATGTTACCAACTTCAAATCTATATAAACTAGAGGTTCTTGGCATCCTTGGAGAGGTTCAGAAGAGGAGAAATTATATATAATTGTGAAGCCAAAGTCAATTTTATGCAGGGAAGCCATTGAGGAGAGGAACTTTGCGAGCCAATTATGGGAGCTTCACTCAATCGTTTTCAGTGTCATCAATTATGTTGGGTTCTTGAGGTCTAGCATAACACAGTCACACCAGTTTTTAATCCATTTGACACTTTTCTGATGTACTTTTGAAGCTTTGAAGAGAAATAAGAAAGCCTCGCCCACTGAGACAAAGGACCGGAGACGTAGGCGATCTTGTTGAACTCCATTAACAACTTTTTTGTTATGGTTTATTGATTCTTTGTGCTTACTTTCAGATCTACAATCTTATTATGGTTTTTATGTTATATCATTAATTTCTTCCTCTTTCTTCAATTCCTAAATGGTTAATTAAATAGTTATTTAAAAACTTAACCATAGTCTTTAAAAGATCTTTTCAGATCAAGAACCCAACACAACTGATGACACTGAAAACGGTTGAGCGAAGCTCCTGGAATTGGCCCACAAAGTTCCTCTCCTCAATGGATTCCCTGCATAAAACTGACTTTGGCTTCACAATTTTATATCATTTCTCCTCTTCTGAACCTCTCCAAGGATGCCAAGAACCTCCGGTTTATATAGATTTTAAGTTGGTAACATCCTCCCAACTTCCTCTCAAGATCTAGCCTAAAAAAGGGCTCTAGATCCCCCAATAATGGACAAAATCCTCCAAAGAGGGGCTTAAATCATTAAAAATTATATTATAAGGTTAAAAACTCAAATTCCAACCAAAATTTGGTGCATCCCCCTATTCTCATGGCCCCTAGTTGCATGGGTCTCTGCCATGTGATCGAGGAATGGCTGGCCCGCTTTGGTCCCTCCGAGTCTGGGTCTTAGTCTTGTGGCTTGGGCCATATGGTTGTGTCATTAACACTCCACGTGTTCCATAATCGATTAGGCCCTGGTCGGTCAGGCCTGAGTGCACCAACCATCCCTCAGCCACATGGCCGAGACCCATACAACCAGGGGCTAGGAGAATAGGGGGATGCATCCAATTTTGGTTGGAATTTGGGTTTTTTACCTTATAATATAATTTTTAATTATTTTGAGCCTGTTTTTGGAGTATTTTGTCCATTATTGGGGGATATGGAGCCCTTTTTGAGGCCATATCTTGGGAGGATGTTACCAACTTCAAATATATATAAACCAGAGGTTCTTGGTATCCTTAGAGAGGTTCATAAGAAGAGAAATGATATATAATTGTGAAGCAAAAGTCAGTTTTATGCAGGGAAGCCATTGAGGAAAGGAACTTTGTAAGCCAATTCTGGGAGCTTCACTCAATCGTTTTCAATGTCGTCGGTTATGTTGGGTTCTTGAGGTCTAGCAAAACATAGTTAGACCAGTTTGTAATCCATTTGACACTTTTTTGATGTAATTTTGAAGCTTTGAAGAGAAATAAGAAAGCCTCACCCATTGATACAAAGGCCCGGAAACATAGGCGATCTTGCCGAACTCCGTTAACAACTTTGTGTTGGAAGATTGGTTGTTGTCATTGATGTCAACCCTAGTCATGGGTTTTGGACTGCAAGATTGATAAAGGTATTTGGACATGAAGTACAATTCACATGCATATACAACACCCATGAATGGATAGTATACATCATATTGTTTTCAGTGGTATGTGGCACGTCACGTGGATCCTCATGGTTGAGGAGAAATGAATTTTTGAAGATAACAAAGTGAATTGAAGAAGGAAGTACATGTAGGCCCTGAAAATAATTAAAGAAAA
>JZKD02S1673959.1:303532-313731 GCA_000966675.3 Picea glauca
TAAATAAGACTAAGGGAGTTGGGAATTAATAAACTTTAGGAAAAGACGGAAAAGGAATTTAAGGTTGAGTAAATGCACTTGTGCATGAAAATAATAAAAGGGATATTTTAAAATGAAAAAAATTAAAACATGAAAGAATAGGTGTACACACAAAATGGTATCTTGAGTCAATCTACCACTAAGCCTAACTAAAAGAAGACTCCTAAATCAACTCAAACTAAGATCTAGTTAGGGGACAATCAATAATTGGGAATTTGGGGAACTAAGAGACATCTAAGAGAAAAAATAGGAACACATTGGGGAAGGTGAGGGAAATTGGCTTTTAAATAAAATAAAAAGAGGAATTTCATGTGCAACCTTGGGAGAGTGTCATAGATGTGTTGGGTAAATAATCATTTAATTTAATTATTAAAAATGAATTAGTTGTGCATGGGGACAAGTGTCATTGAAAATAATTCTATAAAAGAAATGGAGGAGAGGTGAAAAGGATCTCACCTTGGTTAGTATTGTTATGCTGCCAAAAATTTTCCTGAACTAGTTTAACTTGTGAGAGTTGGGTTCCAAAACTTGAGAGAGTGGAAGCTCTTCCTTAAGAGGCAAATTTTGGTGTTTTTTTTTTATGGTTTTTGTGTGTGTCCCCTTTGCAGCTCAGGGGATAAGGGGGGAGAAGAGTACCCCTAGCGTTGGTTGGGAGGTACCCGTGAGGTCTTGGCATTGGTAAGCAAGGAATTGTATTTGCACAAGTTCATAACTGTAGATCAACTTCGAACTTTCTACAAAGCTTTGTCACTATATTTATTATTCAGTTACAGCATGTATATTAGAATGGGATTTGTATACTATGATGTAATTAAAATATTGAGCAATAAACTTTTGTAAGATGATAAATTTTTGTAAATAAATAGTATGGGAAGAAGACTCGAATTTTAAATCTGAAGTGATATTTAACTAGTCGTTATTAGTCCCTGCCTCAAGGTAGCAGGGACTATTGTAAACGGTTTTCTCCCTTCCTATTAATTTACGCGTAAACCAATGCAATTTTTCGTATGTTATCCTAAGTCTTAATTTGAAGAGTTATACATTACTATATCCAATCCAATAAGACTTTGCAACATGTTTTTTTCACCAATCAAATAATTTGAAGCCTTATTTGGCCTCATATCAAGGCAATTTTACTTTCTTCCTTAGGTTTAAAGTTAAGATTTCAAATGTAAGATATAGAAATGAACTAATGCTATCTCAAGAGATAGCATTAGTACCTTAACATTTTATGTTAGAGCTTCATATCTTAAGTTTTTAGTTGAACTATGATTCATCTGGTTGAACTATGATTCATCCATCATGTTGACAAATGTTAATCCAATGTTGCCACCTACACCTACAGTTGGCCATCCACATGCAAACATCTTCACTTCACTGCCATTTATGCTCTTTCCTTCCTCTGTCTCCATCCTCTCCTGGAAAGAGGGTACCACTCTTCCATGAACCTTGGGTAAGGTGGACGGAACTAGAATGTCTCATGAAATGAGATAGCTAAGGCATTACATCCGTCAAGGTGAGACCAACCTGCTTGACATATGTGCTTGACCAACCTGCATTTAGATTCTCTCGAAAGTATACTTCAAGCAATGGAACATACCCGTAGTAATTTGATGGCATGGCCATTTTCGAACACTGTGTGTACCCAAAGAAATTTATCGGGATCGTCTGCCGGAAAATATCGAGCGAGCACGCATTACTGTGAACATTTCTTTCTGTGGATCTTGTAAGCAACTCACGGAAATGTGGACAGCGTCTCTGTCTTACCAGTAGTAGTCATATTAAGGATTTATTTCCGCCTACAAAATTAGTCTCTCAAAGATTAATTTTCAGAGATATATTGTCTGATACCTATACAACATATTCAGCAAGTAGGATTACCAGGATTTTATTTTCATTAATATTTAACGAAAAAATAACAGTCGGCGCAATAAATTTAGATCTTCAAGAAATACAAAACCATCCTCACAAAATCTTTGTGCACGATCTTACAGTTTTGAGACCAGAGTTAATGGTTCAAATAACCTCGGATTTGAATTCTAGATCAAAAGGACACCGAGTGTTCATCGGCACTGAAGGTCCCCAAGGGAGGAGAAAGCTTGATCGCCCTTCCCCCCATCTTGTGGGACATATTGTTTACATATATGTAAAATAATAATCTGATAAAAAAAATTAATAGCTTTCTGGAATACCTTATATAACTATAGAATCTCCATTTCTCCACTCTTCTCGAAAGCACTTAGAAATGTTTTTAACCCTGATTTAAGGTTTTTAAAATCAAGTTTCCTGTCAATATAAGCACAATCGTCTAATTGCTTGCAACTCTCCACCAGTTTTTCTAATGAATTGATGATCTATAGTATCTTCCCACTGAGCAGCGAAGAGATGCAGTAAGCAGCAAGAGAAAGATTTTGAGATCATGTACAACTCTTTATTGTCATTACAAGATATCATTAAGGTTATATGAAGAAGTTTTGAAGATGTATAAACCAAGTTTGGGAGATTAACTTCCTGCTAAAACATCATGCAAATGTTACTTTTAATTTTATTATTCAGTGAATTGGTATGATGCTAATTTTATTATTCAGCAAATTGGTATAATTTCATGCTAATTTTACTACTCTGTGAATATAATTAATTGTAAATTGAGAGCAAAAATACCTAAAACTAGGCTTCCCCAGCGAATCGAAATGGCTAAGATACCTTGTGACTGTGCAACGATTTTATGGGCAATTCCACTAGAAATAATCCCCAACTAATCGAAATGGTGATTTTCTTCTAATTTTGTCATTGTTTTTATCTAGGATTTGCACAGAAATTGATATGCATGTATTTACAAGTGTTATTGATGTGTTCACAAGTGTGAAAACTTATAGTTACCTGCAAACTAGAGGATTTAAATAATGCACGGAGCGAGGCATTACATTGAGAACCTAAATTATTAATTATTGTGTTGGTACATGGTTGTTAATTATCGTGTTAATACATGGCAACATGTTGTCCACATTTCTTCTACCATTAACAAGTGTGCAAAAGTATAGTTTTATGAAACATCAAAATGATCCCAAAGGCAATGTCAAATTATGCTTTCCAAACATGTGGCCTACATTGATTATAACAACATTTTATTTAAATTCTCAACAAGCTCATTACTCCTCAAATTATGTTTTTGAGGCATGTGGCCTACCTTGATTATAACAACATTTTCTTTAAATTCTCAACAAGCTCATTACCCCTCACAAAATTGAATGCTCATTTAGAATGGTATGGTATAATTTGCAAGACAGTGAAAGATTAATCAACATAAAACAATCTTGACTTTGTGTTTGTGTTGGATTACAACTATCAAACGAAATAGCATTGAAGATCACAACACAAATTGACAGTTGAAGTCTATGAAGTGGGGGATAAGGTCTAAAAGAAACCAGCAATTTAGAATGTATTCTCTTCAAATAAATGAAAGGCTTGAGCTTTCAAACAATGTATCTAATTCTCAAAGTAATGCATGCATCCCAACAATCTAAAAATAGCAATTCAAATAACTGATTAGGAGGGAGGAAATTCAAATTAAGTTGATTTGAAAATAAGTTCCAATTTTGAAACAGAGGATACAAATATGATCCGGGAACTCCCATACCTTGAACTCTGGATGAGTTGGAAGGTGCGGTCGGGGAGTTGTTGTGGCCAAGTTTTGACTAAGTTTTTGGCGCAGGAGGTGCGGTCGGGGAGTTGTTGTGGCCAAGTTTTGACTAATTTTTTGGCGCAGATATGGAATCAGTAGAATACATCTGCAGGAGCTAAGATGCCTCTGAAGCCTAAGTACCTGGTTCCCAGAAGCTGGTAAAAATGTGATCTTCTAGGGCTTTAAGATCAGAAGAAAATTTTGAATGAGATTTCTGAATAATTTTAATTTGAAGAAACCCTAGAAGATGAAGGTCCTCTCCAAGGAGTTGATGAATAGCTCATTCCAGAAGTTTGCTAAGAGATTCCTCTTGAAGACCCTTTTAAATAGGAAGTCTTGCAAGAAGGTAAGATCATTGAAGATCCTCTGGTAAGCTCTCCTCCTCTCTCTTTTGACTACTAAAAAAGATCGATTGCATGGTGATTATTGGAGTCTATTCCTGACGTTTGGAACTAATTCATAGGGGTTTCAACAACTACATCCTTGGATCATAAACAAAACTACACCCTGACCGCTTTCAGTTAAGTATAGTTCTATAACTATATAAACAAATATAACAAGTCAACGGATAACACATGGTGTGTAGTTCCTTCTAGGCAGGAACTTGTTGCTCTGCAACTTCCCTTGTTTAAGTCTGAAGCGATATTTGGACTTCTAAAACTTTTATCTGGCGTAACAACATTTTCCTAGTAACTTACATTGAGGTAAAACTTAATTGAATTATAGTGTAAATGTTAGTTAGATATGTTGACCTGGCTCCTTATATTCGAATCTTCTTATCCTGATTTCCTTATCTCTTAAAAGGGAATAACCTCACTAAAATTTTAATAATATTTTACTTTACACGAATAATTGTAATAAGGTGATGAGTATGGCAAGAATTACTTAGATTCTAATAAAATTTATAATGAATTATTCAAGAGATTTTATAATGAATTATTCAAGAGATTCTAAGACTGCTATTCATAACCTTAAAAGATGAACTCCTTACCTTATCGATTTTCTTTTGTACTTTTTAATCTAGGAGAAAATCGAAAGGACTTCCGTAAAAATTAGAATTTACTAAGGATTAGAATTTATGAAAACTTAAATTGACACTCTCATCATATTATATTGAAACTATTAGTACTCGATCCTATAGAATGTACATATATAATACTCTCATAATAATTTAGTTTAAGTAATAAATGAAAAAGGTTGTACTTGGCTTAGAATGGGATCCTTAAAGGATCCACTTTATGTGCTGTGAAAGTAATGAAATGATCGTTCCTATTTGTTACTTTAAGCGATACACTATTTGTGATTGAGAATGTAAGTTGGTTTATAGTTAATCAATAATTTAGTAATTGTTATACTAATTATTGCAATATCCATGATCGACGTTGTCATAGAATAGATTTAACTAATGATTATAATAGCATAAATTGGCAATGATATTAATGATTGTAATGAGTTGTATAAGAGAGTACTTACCTAATTATAAGAGTAAGTGAAAATTGAGTAACCATCTTTAGAAAATTATGACGTAGATTTTTTTACATTTACATTCCTTATTTTTGGGCACCTTTAAGTCTAGAACTTCTGGTTTAAAACCTTTTAAGTATGAATAAACTTGTGTTGTCAATTGATGATTTAATTACGGTGTTGGATTATTTACATAAATATTTGAAGTTATCTATATCTCTACAAGATATATACATAAAGAAAAAGAAAAATATGGAAAATAGATAGCAAAATTTTATTACCACTGTGGTAATCGTTACGTTGTCTTAATTAACTATTAGGTTTGTTTCACTCTCGGAGCAATGTGTCGTAGTCAATAAGAGATAATATGTCAGGAAGAAGTCAATGGGGACCTTCCATAGTGGCATGAGCAAAGGACAAAAATACTAATAGTATTGAGAACAACTTGACGATCGAGAAGGCCAACATGGATGGTCAGGAAACCTAAGGAATGGCTAACATAGGCTAAAACTTCCTTTGAACATAAGCATAACATAATGGTGAGTTGGGCAGCATTTGACAAAAATTGGAACAATGATATAAGTTTGTGACACAAGAGGCATTAGCAAACTCTCCATAGTGACTGGAATAGTAACCATCCAAAGGAGTAATGACCTCAAAAAATCAAGCTTCAACTTCCTAAGGACATACTAAAACCCATTTTTTTGAGTAGACGACTCAAAACTGGTGTTTTATCAAGCGTGACATAACTCAAGACAATTTCTAATCAAAACAAAGATATTTATTCTTTCTCCCCTCTCTCTTTGTTTTCATCATATTAGACTTTTTTTTGTCTTTTTCATATTGTTAAAGTTTGAAAAAGAATAAAAGAATGCTAAAATACAGTAGAGGAAATGAGTGTCATAGGGAAAGAAAACTAATTCCAAGTGCATGAAACATACCTATGCAAAATGCAAGAAGGATGTGTGGGACATGGACACTCATTTGGATGTTTCCTCCAAGGATAGGGTTCTAAGGTGTAGAGGAAACAAATGCAAAGGAAAACAACTAAATATAGTGCATATGCAATAAGCAGCAAACAACAAGTTATAGTGGGCATTAGGCTCAAAATCACAAGCAATGATACGCAATGCAACAATACAACTCGAAATATAAAAATGGGAGACCCACGGGAAGTGTCCAAAAAACAAGTTGAGAAGAAGTCATGTGGCTTCGATGCAAAGTCATGGCAGGGCTAAAAGGGATCTCGAGCCTATGAAAAACTTTAGCATGGGTGACAAAATGGAAAATGAGGAGCTAACTAGGGCACCCATGATCGGTAGGCTCTATCGCATAAATTATGACACTTCAAAACAACAACAAGGATTTTTGTCACAACTTAGTGAAGTTGATCCTAAGGTTGAAATGGAAAAGGAAATTGATAATGCACAAATGCAAGGTGAAAAACATGACCTATATGCCAGTTTCGATACCATTCCCTGTCAAAACAAATCAATGTGGACCAAAGTGATGAAAAACATTATTTAAGTGACATTACAACCTTGTTGTATATGAAAAACACAAGTGCAATCTGAAATGACCATGTTAAGTATTAAATCTGACAAAAATAACTCATTAAAATGATCAATAAGCATTTTGTGATACACAACAGTGGTTAAAATCTCAATATATAGGTGAAAATTGAGATGTTTACCAAGTTGTTTTGACTTTTTAAACAAACCCTTGTTTCTAGCTCAAAAAAAACTCAAACTTCAAGTGGAGATTGTGGTAGTTTCCACCTTCTAAATTCAATTTCGTGAGGTTCAAGTAACTCATCATCCTTTCCTCTTTGATTTCATCTATTTCTTTTTCAATTTCTTGGAAAAATTCAAGGATGGAAACCCTTTTTCATGAAGGGAAGGCACAATCGCACATTTTCTTCATGTGAGGTGAGAGTGTAAGGACCTACTTGCATCCTTCTTAAGTGAAAGTGTGAGTAATCACACTTATCGCCATAGTAGAGAGTGAGTACCCCTTAAACTTAACAAAAATCACCCCTAACTTGTAAAAAATTTCTAGGCAAAGGTAGATGGCTATAATGTGGTGAGAAAGAGACCATGAGGATGTGGATAACCATGTCATAGAAGATATAGAGGACATAAATTCCCTCCGTGAATACAGGTTGTTAAAAAAATTTACCATTGCCAATATGCAAGCACAAAAATAGTTGTTACAAATGTTGATATGATACTAGGAATTACAACAAGAAGCATTCTTCATAGACGATGAACCACTCAAGCTTGACGTGGAAGACATCTACTTTATCAAATCTTTATCCTCGTGAGTGGCATCGGTAAACTTAAAAATAGGTGGAGGTTGTTGAGGCAAGCAATGGTAATCTCCTCACTCAAGCATTTTCGAATCACATTAGGGTAGATGTGATAGGCAGGAATGTTACCCTGGGATCTTGAACTATGGCTATGGTCTTATTTTTACCTTTCTAATGTGGAGCCCAATTTGGCTTCAATTCTAGATGCAATTTCCAACAATGGTCTTCATCATGTCCTTTCTTCTGACAATGAGAACAAGACGGTCTCTCATCATACATCTTCAATGTAGAAGCCCATTTGAGTTTCTTAGAGTGTTTTTTTTATAGAAGAAGAAGAAGAACTCACACTCGAACTAGAAGAGGATGAAGATGACGAAGGACTTTCAAGAGGGCCACCACCCTCTCCTTCAACTTTTTTAGTGTCCCTGGTGGACCACTTTCTTCCTTGGCCTTCTTTCGATCCTTGTACATTTCTTCCACCGTGGATTGAATTTTTATAAATGTTTGAAAGAAAAATTCTTCGAAACCAAAAGGATGTTCTCTTGGTGACCTTGGTGACGCCATTTCCCTTCTTCGGAATACACACCTAATCTTGGGATTATCTTCTTCCAGTGATCCTTCACCTCACTTGAGCTTGAGCCTGGTTAACATCCACCACTTGCAAATCTTGTCAAACCTACTCTGATACCAAACTTGATCTGAAAATGTGACTTATTTGCAAGTTATAAAAGTGAACTTGTTTTACTCAATACTCAAAAACACTTAGTGATAAATAAGAATTGTGGAATTGAAAAAATAATAGCAAAAATAATAAAGAATATACAAAGACGAGGTTGATAATGGATTTCACCCCTCCTAGGCTACGTCTTTGGGTCTTCTTCTAATGAGTAACTGCTTTATTAATGATGTTCAAATGCTCATATTACAACAAAAAGGATCCCAACATGCATACAATGTTGTCTCCAACTCTTCTACAAGGCTCTCGCACAATGGAAAAATCACCTTCACAACTTGACTACCAAAACTAGGACTAAAACCAACTTCTCCAATGCATTTATGCAGGAAAATACCTCCGCATTTACAAAAATACCAATGCAATTCTTTACAATATGAACCCTTTCTCTAAAGGAAAAAATGCCTTTGGTTATATACCAAAGGATTGATGGTCGAGTTTAGATTCGATCCACTTTAAATTGTATCGGATATATGGTAATAACCATATACATATTTTAATAACCAACAAAATATTTGGAATAACCATATGGAATATGGTCAATGGTTCAAATATTAACGTATTGAATGTTATGGCATTTTGATATATATATTATAATGTTTAAATGGTAGGTTGTTAAAAGATAGGTGCGGGGTTGAGCACGTGGCCTAACCATTAGAAATTTCCATGGTAACCATAATATAAACATTTCATTTATTTTCCGATACCAACCAGACCCATGGCACATTGGTTGCATATGATACGATTTGGGATGGATAGTTTGGCGGAGGTCACAGGGTCTGGGTGCATTAATCAATGGGTCGTTGATGTGACTTGATATATGGAATGAACATATTGTATTTAAAATGATATATCTATCTATCTATCTATCTATATATCTATATATATAGATAGATAGATAGATAGATAAATAAATATATCATTTTAAATACAATATGTTCATTCCATATATCAAGTCACATCAACGGCCCATTGATTAATCATGTTGGTTATTACCATATAGGTCGGGGTTCGATTCCCTTCGACCTCAAAATCGAAATTCTAGACCCTTTTAGTTCTATGGGGGGTGCCACGTGGCATGATCTGATTCAGCCACGTGTCATGCTATGATCCGGGAATTATGTATAAGTAGCCATATATATATACACAATACTTTCATTCCATATCTCAAGTCACATCAATGGCCCATTGGTTAATTCTATTGGTTTTTACCATATAGGTCGGGGTTTGTTTCCCCTCAGCCTCCAAATCGTAGTTCTAGACCCTTTTAGTCCGATTGGGGGTGGCACACTCTGATTGGGCCATGTTTCATGCTCTTATTTGGCCACTTGGATGTACAGTCACCTACCCAGTCATCGAACACATCAGCACAGATACCTACCACGTTAACGCCACATCAATTCCATGTCATCGTCTGTACGGTCCAGTCAAAATTGCCATGTCATCATCCATACAGTTCAATTTTTAGGTATGTATTGCCACATGTCATGACCTAGAATGTCAATCTAATGTCCGTACAGTGCCATATGTCGCCTCCTGGAGGTGCCACGTGTCTTGCCTCTATTGACTTTTTGTCTATTTGTTGAAAACTTCAGAACATCATAACTTCTACATACGGTGTTTGTTTGAGCTTGTTCAAGTTGCATTGGAAAGATATCATCAAGCTATTTGCAATGGATTCATTTTCATCAACACTTAAAAACATCAATTTTTTGGTCAAAAATCCATCTAGATCATTCCTTCCCACTGAGAAGCTTTTGGACCTCCAAAAATCTGGTTCATTCATAAATAAAGTGAGAGCATTGTTGCCTCACTTATCCAGTAGCATCTATTCTTCCTACTCAGACAATGATCATCTGACTTATCACAACAAAAGGGAAAACTAAAATAGCATTGTTGATCAAGTTAATATTTCCTTACATTTCCCAAACATTGGTATTCATTGTTGCAACTTCTAGCCATACTCCACTGAC